>OZ025287.1:5072843-5190343 GCA_964019165.1 Mastigias papua
GGTCTGAAAACAATCACATGCTAATTCAGAATGAGTACTGCAGTGGTAACTAACTTCCTTTACTTTTACTTCTTAGTTTCTTATTTTAATTAATGAGGTGTTTATAACTTGTGGACAAGTGACAAAGTAATCAGATTACTTGTTTGCCATGTGACAGACATTTTTGAATTTTTAAAAATGTATGGTTTGCCAAAACATGTTTGCAGTAACTTTGCTATTGGGAGCATGATATCCATGACTATGAAAGTTCTTGTGGTCTCTCCATATGGAGAACCAGTTTGTGTCATGTGGCAGATTTATGGTTCAAGGCATCTTTCAAGCTACAGTATGAATGTTTGCTCTGCTAGAATTTTAGGGGATAAACACAACCTTGCAACATGCTAGACAAATACAATATGCTCACTGTGAGTAATAGCATAATGCGAGCATTAGTTTTGTATGACCACTCACATTTGCCATTAGGTGTTTAGTACCTTAAATTCTAGTTAATGTAACATATTACCCAACTAACATTCTCACTGTAAACTCAGCAAATTGGTACTTGGTTTTAACACTGAGGAGATAAATATGCCAAGGAAGAGAATTAGCCTCTATCTCATTACCCAACTGGCCCAGTATAACTGTGCAGGTGCCTGCCTGCACTCTGGAGCACATGGGACTATATATGGGTTGACACCCCATTTTTGGCAAAACCATTAGTAATCCTTTCGCTCGTCAGTAAAAGCTCCTTAGGGACTTATTTACCTCTGGTACTCTCCAGATGGGGCTTATTCAAGAGGAGGGCATGAAGCTTACCTTAACCATTTTTATTCATGTCTGAACAATTTTTCATGTCATCAATTTGCCCTACTTAGTCAGGTGGTAACAATAGGCTATGTTGGCATTTTTATTGCTATGATATAGGCTATGAAGTTTTATGGGACTGTATGCAATAACTGCTTTTTGTCTGATCATCTGTTATCTTCTCATATGTAACATTTTCAATTTTTCTGGTAACTCAACCCTTGTTTTCACAGGCGGGTCTCTGTCAGATTTAATAGTAAAGAATAAGATTAATAAAACACAAATGTCAGAGCAAGAACTTAAGCAGCTATTTCTTCAGCTTGCAAGGGTAAGTTTTTCCTTTGAAAAAAACCCTATTCATGATTGTGTATCATAATGCAAAACAGGGACATACATATAAATGTTCTAAGATAAGTTGAGCAGTGGTTATTGTGTTGGCCATCAAATTTTGCTAGGTGGTTTTGATACGCAATGCAGACAGACTCAGAACACAGTTTAGGTCATCATTTCTAAATGACTGAACATCTTATTTCTCTACATAAATCAAATTTATTGCTTAAAATGTCTAGTGATTTCACAACAGTGAACAGTACATGGATACACGGGGAAGACTTTCTTTTCTTGTCAGGGAAATACAACAAAAAGGTATTATTTCAACCGTTTGGTCCTGAGAGTACAGGGTTTTAATATGAAACTACTTTATACTACAATCACTAGCAAAAGGTGCAAAACTCTAAAAAGCTTTCAAATGTTAGAAATTCTCTAGGAAGCTTTTTGATTTTTGACTCTTTTTTAAATGTGACAGATAACCACTGTGCATGGTTCAATTTTCATCCATTACTGTAGTAGGCCATTTAACTAATAGATTAGATAGATAGTGTTCATTCCAGATGTAGTAGCCCCTGTTAACACTTTTGACATAGAAAACAACAATGGGTTGTTAAAATTCTAGCAGCAAACACTAAAAGGGTCCTTCACACACCGCAAGAAATTGGGAATGGTTGATCAAAGTATTTTGGAGTATTATTTCCATTTTTGATTAAGTTTATGATTTAATCAACCATTTATTTGAGTGTTAATAGGGTGTTCTTGGGTGACCATTTGTAGGTAGAAGGTTTCTTCCTTCATATAAAAATATCATTAAAAACATAATAGATATCATATTATGGGAAAGAGATTAGTGATGCATATGATTTACAGTTAATAAACATCTCACTCTCAGGAGCATCATAACCATATCAACAATGTGATGGTTCATGAATAGTTCTACTGAAATGATTTAGCAGAAAATTATCAAGTATATATGTTTTACAATCAAGTAATGCATTTCTTGTCAGAAACTTTTATAATATCATATAGCCCCTAAATCAGGGCTCTCAAGCTCAAGTTTCTTGGGGGGGGGAGCTGCCCCAAGAATATATATATATATATGTGTATGTGTATGTGTGTGTGTATTTTATTCTTATACTCTGTATCTTTGTTCATACTTCTGCAATATCAATTTTCAGGGTCTCAAATACATTCATGCTAAACATCTTGTTCATATGGATATAAAACCAAGTAAGAAAATTTTAAACATTCCTTGGTGTTAATGTATAGTTTCTGTTGATTGAC
Organism: Mastigias papua; assembly: GCA_964019165.1. Taxonomy (NCBI): domain Eukaryota; kingdom Metazoa; phylum Cnidaria; class Scyphozoa; order Rhizostomeae; family Mastigiidae; genus Mastigias; species Mastigias papua. The sequence continues at coordinate 5,075,241 of OZ025287.1, forward strand.
TTAGACCAATAGAGAGCTATCAAAAAGCACTTGTATCGTCACCACATTTCTAAAGTAGGCTTATTTAGCGCATGCCAGTTGAGAATATTGCTGAAGAAGTATCTACGTGATTTTCATTTGTTTTATTTTTTTCGAAATATATAGATATCTACAACAAATTCATGGTCTGTTTTGTTGATACTGTTTATGCAATGTTTTTTGTGTTGCAAATTATTGAGTTGGTGTTACAAATTCATCTTTTTATCTAGTGATGGTTTGTTAAGTCTTTTTAAGTAAGGAATTGAAACCGTTTTTATTTTGATTTCAAGGTAACATCTTCATTCATAACATCTACACAACTGAAGAGTTGAGCAGTGATGATGGATATGAAGAAGAGATGGATTGTATAGGTCCTTTACCAAATGATACAATTGATTCTACTTTTACCACCAACATGAATGTGCACAACATTGTTTATAAAATAGGTACATGCTTCTTATTTATTAGCATGTGGAGAACCGTTTTTGTAAATATTTTGTAGAAAATGATCTACAGAATTTAGTTGATGATAGATGATTTAATGATTTGAAATCAATTTTTGCAAGCATACTTGGATTGCAGTCGTCAACTATATACCCGTTAGTTAAACAGAAAATTCATCTACTAATGCCTAGGCATTATCGAAATTCAGATTTTCCGACATCAAAAAAATAGTAGATGAGAAGCTTGAATTTTAGAGTTCAGTTTGAAATTAGTGAGTGTCAATGTGTCATTATCACAATTGAATCAACTGTGCAAAATTACAATGTGTGTTCAATGTGGAGAATAATCAAAGAGGGATCCATTGTTAAATGAAAGACATTTGAAAAGTACATAATACTGAAAAACAGATGCAATGACATGATTAGTTTATGTTGAGCGAACAGATCAATTCAAAGGGTTCCTTTTGCAGACCAGTGCAAATGTTTCATATTACCACTACTTATTACTCATAATAATTCTTACGGTATATGAGTGTATACGTCAAGACTCATTTGCCTCACTGGTTAAATCATACAGGTCTGGTTCATTGTGTTGTTCAAAAAACTTTGGTTACGATTTGAAATTACTAATTATTTTATGACATAGATCAATGCAACTTTTTCAGTTTATATGCCTCTGGTATTTTATCAAATATAACTGTTTTACTTTAATTAAACTGTGTTAGTGAGCGTTTCTTCCCACTTTATTGCCTCACATTTATTTATTGAATTAAATACTATGCCTACTCTCCCTGTTTATTCTCGTGCTGAAATGGAGGCTTGAATCCTGCATGTTTGTATTAATTTGGCTTTGCCGTTACTTAGGAGATCTTGGTCATGTGACATCATCAATACATAATCCACAAGTTGAAGAAGGTGATTGCAGATTTCTCCCAAGTGAGATACTACAAGAAGTATGTATTGTTTTTGTCCTGCTGATCCATTCATGTGAAATTGTTTTTGTTTTTTAAATATGTATAAAATTTACTGGTACTACTATTGACAGCATAATTATGGTACGATCTTCCGAATTATTGTGCGATTGCCGTTTTTTTCTTTTTTTTTTGTGATATATTAAAACCTTTTTTGTGATATATTAAAACAAACCAAAGAGCAACAAGAAAACACTACTTTACCTATAATGGTGGAAATGGACACTGGGTCATCGAAGCCCCCACTATAACCGGCACTTATATTTCAATCATTGTATGTAGAACAAAGTAGAAAAAGCAAAGCAAAAAACGTTACTTTCTGACTTGCATTGATACCCGGCAATGATATATGTGAGTTAGAATTGTTAAACTTTAGGAGAAAGCAAGTGCATGACACTTTATCTTGTACCCGCCCTATGGCGATTGCCGTATGCTCCTACAAATGCTCTAGTTAAATTAAAGTATGAAAGGAAACCGACGCATTAATGTCATGTGTCGCAATTTTCTTCAGATTTTTAAATTTTAACTTGTGTTGATATCAATTTATCATAGGATTATTCAAACCTTCAAAAGGCAGATATATTTGCTCTTGGATTGACCATTTATTTAGCAGTAAGTTCTTTGGTTTGCTTTATTGTGTTTTATTACCTTTTTCATCTTTTATCTTAAGGGTAATTTGGCACTATTCAGTTACAGTCAGATTCACTTTTACTCGATATTTTGTTCTTTTTAGCTGAAAGGAGTGGTGTTGTAAAGTACACATTTATTGAAATGAGATCACTCAAGGGGCCACACGGCAGCTTGGAAGTGACGTTCCGTGGGAGAACTTTTAGTGGAGGTATTGGGAAGAGTGATGGCCTCCCCCTCCCCTCGAATTTTCTCCAATGTTGACACAACAGCAGCTATCTTTCTAATCAAATGATTAACTAATTATATTTCATGGGAATAGACACAGCGCTGCTATGTAAATGACTGTTCCCGATGGTATCGCATTTTCGTTCTTATTCAACATATATTTATGCAAATAAAACTGAAATGATAATATTCATGCTCCTTTTTCATGTAAATTTTGTGTAGAAATTCAAATGTATTAACTTCTTTTTGTCATTGTATTAAGGCTGGTGGTGATGACCTTCCAAAGAACGGAGCATTGTGGCACCAAATAAGGTTTATTGCTTTATATTTCTAAATACACAGTTCAGTTTTCGGTGTCATGCAGTATAAATCTGCACTTAAGGACCGTAATGTATTAAGAACGTACAGCCTGAAATTGATTACAGTTAAACCTCTTTAGGTTGTACTCTGGATGGGTCGGTCGCTCGCTTGATGAAACTGTTTTTTCATTTCCCTTGGATTTGACCACCAAAATCAGGCCAAATTACTTCATTTAAGTCGCACCCCGGATTAGTCGGACTTTCGCATAGTCGTGCCGATTCTTAATGTTCCCTCGGCCAAAATACTCCGCATTACTCTGGCTACCTCGTCAATTCTTTCCATAATGTAACTTTTAATTTTCGAGGGCTTGAAAGTTTGTTTGGAAATGAAGGTTTTAAAGTCATATAAGAATTGACTTCTCGATCGTTCAATGTTCTCTGGATGGATTGTAGAAAAGCCTGTGATTTATGATTGGGATTAAAACTACAGAAGTTCACCAGGGTAGTTCAGAAGTTCACTTTTTTAGCTATTCCATGTTCACAGAAAGTGGAATACAGTATTACCCCTCCACTGAGAAGCTAACTTATAAGAACCTGCAGCCTACGAGATGGGACCACATCTACCCTTATATAAGCGACCAATCAGCCTGAAATTTTAAATCCGGTTTCTTAAACATAGTATTGATTCGAAAAATTGTAATTTCCAAGCACTTTATAATTCAAAACTTAGCAAACATTATAACATAATACAAACATCATGTGTCTAGCAAACAAAACTGAAATTATACAGTAACTATGACACTGCATATCAATCAAACTGATTCTTTCTTTTGAAACATATGCAATATTTGAAATCGATTTGAATTCCCTCCGTACTTGAAATAGAGCTTAATTGTTCCACGAAACAGAGGACAATTGAGAACTTCACAAAGCAGTAGAATATGTATTTATAATTAAATCCTTAAAATAGCCTATGGGAATTTGACTGTGCACTTTAGTTGAATCAGCACTTTAAAAATGACTAAACATAATCGTCATAAGTCAGGCACTTTTTCATAATTTTCACGAATATCCAACTTAGGGAGAGATTCGGTTAACTGGTACATTCGGTAACTCTGATGAATTTCCTGTCTCCCTTGAGGGTATGACGTAGCGGGATTCTACAGCACTAATACTAATAATGATAATAATAATATAATTTTTTAAATTTTGACATATATAAACTAAACATACAAATACAAATCTCTCTAATGGTAGGTAATTTGTACTTGGCTGGCCTAATTACAGATTATAATAATGATAATAATGTTTATTTTACGTTGGTGTTTTACCTAGCTCTTCAAAAGTACGCACGCTCTGAAGGGGTAGGGTTTCCCAGAAAAGCGTACGAAAACATGAAAGGGGGGTCTATTCAAAGAGCGTATGTACGCCCATGTAATTTTCAACGCTAATTACTTGCGAAGCATCCTAAATAGATAAAACTATCTTTTTGAAATTACACTCGCAAGATCGGTCTAATCATGTAAACCTTAATTTAGATTTTAGATTTCTCTATTCATTACTGTTTGTGAACTTTGAAAATAGCGAGATAAACAATAGATTCAAATATATCGGGGGAGGGGAGTGATGAGTTGAAAGTACGTATGCTTAGGGGGAGGGCGGTACCGTACGCTTAACGGGGTGAGTGGCCAAGCGGTTCAATTAGCTTCTATTAGCTAGCTGAAGTTAAGCTTAGCTGTGTTAGGTCAGCAACTGGATGGGCGACTTTCCAGGTAAACGACCAAAGCAACTCACTCCGCCGTCCTTCGGAAGGGACGTTAAACTAGGGGTCCAATGCCTGGATGCGGCATGCACAGTAGGCCTAAATTAACTGACATTGCTAGATATAACAGCCCACTCAAAATATAGTAAGCAACCACAACAACCTACAAAAGGTACAAAAGCGTACAAGTGGGAGGGGGTCCAGAAGTGATGAATAGTGAGCTTGTTTACTTTTTGAATGGGCACTTATCTATATATTTTACAGTTGTATACTTCTTCACTGTATTTTGATGTCAGTTCCTTAGGATCTTTTTAACCTAATGTTCTAACAGGTGCTTATAAACAGCTTCATTCTTTGGCTACTGAGAAATATATACAGCCTATTTGCCAATCCAGCCCCCATTGGATATGAACATGAACAGTCTCATTCAAAACCATAAGTTCTTATGTGCGAGATTTTACTGTATTTATTATATATAAAGTAGTCAAGTAATCATTATTGTCGATACTGTATCATTCTCTTTTCTGAAAGATATGTGCCCACATATTGTTTCACTAAAGTAGATTTTAATTCCGTTTTCAATGTTCACACAGGGATGGGAATCTTCCATACCTCTCAAATTGTTCTGAAGAGCTGAATCAACTTATAAAGGTATTTATGTACTCTTTGTTATCTTTGCCATTTTACTACATTTTTCCCATCCTACCTGGTTTCATATTTGTCTGGAGCTATTAGCATGTAAAAGAAAGTGGAAAGATCTTGCTTAACTATTCTAGCATTCGATCTTGAGAATCCTCTAGGTTGATGACGAAAGTTCCAAGAGTGGGAATAATAGCACTAAATATATCAGTCAGGGTAACCAGCGATCATTGAAAGCAAGGAAATCAGTTAAATGTCAAGAAATTTAATTCTTATCATGGGAATCAAGGAAAAGTCTGGGAACTGAAGGGAAGTTTGGAGATATTCAAGGGACTTTGTAATTTGTGCTCTCTCAAACTTGAATCTTTTGTTTCGTTGGACTGAACACATTCGATGGCGCTGAAAATGTTAGGGAATTCCGCCATTGTAGTATGGGGAATAAATCATGGAAAAGTCACGAAATTTCTTGAAGCATAATCCACTGGTCACGCTGACTATCTACACGTCTATAAATAGCTCAAACGACCTTGAATTAAATAGCTATTTCTTTTTTAAGTAGTTCAAACTTACTATCTTCATTGTCGCTATCATATTCTCCTTGAATTGTTCTGCTTTGCGCAAGATCATCGACTTCATCGCCGCCTTATTGCTCGCTGTTTACTTGGTTGGAAAGAGAGTTTCTTTGTCTTGACTGTTCTTTCAAGTAAAGCTTCTTTTTTCACTGCTCCAAAGGGTGTGCTTCCTGCTTCTTATTTAATTGTTTTATAATTAACGATATGTTAACGGTCACCTAGCAAAGTGTTTGTCATTGTGCTGAAAGTCATCTCCACGTTAGAGTTTGGGACTTAGGGTATGATTATAAGCTTAACAATTTTGCAATACGCAAGTTGAGTTTTGAAGGCATATTTTCTTCTTTAATAAAGAGTTATGCACGTGATTTATCGCCCTCTTTATCATACTGAGGAACCCTTTAACTGTGCTAAAGTTTTGTAGAACTTAAAACTGCAATGTCTAATTTAGAACCTCACGCAACAGCCAATATCTATCCAAGTACGAATGATGAATGCAATTTGAGCCCGAAGGCAGTGAATTGTTTTTCACTTGTACGTCATGAAATCCGACCAGTTAATTAGCTTGCTTATCAACTAGCTGACGGTGATTCCAAGTTTTTTGTGCTACGAAATGAAAACACTTTCTGTTGCGGACATGTTGTCCTTCTGTGAATATATATTCCAATCAATCACAGACCATTGGTATATGTGCATGTTGCATATCCTGTCATTGTATTTTGAGTTGCTTGTCTTATGAGCTCCCATAGATTTTTCGTTTGAGTAAGGCGTAGAAATAATATTCTTTTCCTTATTTTTCAGATAATGATTGATAGAGACGCAGCAAAAAGACCCACGGCTGCTGTTCTTTTAAGTCATCCAACTTTATGTCCAAATGCACTAAAATCAAAGGTAAGTCAACTGCTATGAAATCAGATATAAGTTCAGGCAAGCATCGAGTTTTTGAGATTGAGTTATTACAGTATGATATCATTAAATTCTTCTGGGATTTGATTAGCATTGTGAAAGGTTTTCTTAAAGGGTAAAGGTTAGTTCCATATACGATTCCTTACGTTGGGGCGTACCTGTTAGAGAGGACACTTATCCTTAGCCGCCGGCATAATGAGGTAGGCTGCCAGTCCCTTTCCTCGCCGCCTTTAACTTCCCCAGTGCTGCCACCAGGTACCTTTTTGCTGGTGAGTAGACAGTGAGCAAGCATCCCAACTATGATCCAAGGGTTCGACTCAAACCATCGATGTTTTGCTCAGCAGTCAAGCGCTCTAACCACTTGGCCACTAGCCCATAAGGTTTCCCTACCGTATGGAAATTATTCAATCATAATACTTCGAAATTTTTTCGTGATAAACTTGCATGGTATTAGGGGTGGAAAAAGAGGGGGAAAGTGTAGGAAAGTGTTGCTGGAAAAGCTGTTGAGAAGAGTTTTATTAGATGTAAAATTCTATGTCAAGGTAGCATTTTGTAGTGCTTTATATGTATGAGTTTTACAAACTGAAAATCTCAAGATTTAGTTTTGATGTGTTTTTCTAGATTTGATTGGTTTGCTTTTCTAGGCGCAATTGCGGAAGGAGCTGAACGCTGAAAAATTTAAAAACGAAATATTATCAAGGTAAATTTCCTCTACTCAACCCTTCATAAACCTGCTGTTATCTATTCTAATTTCTATTCCTTAGTTTTAATTGATCAGATCATTATAGTTTAGTTTTATTTGTTATGACTTTTATCATTATTTTACAAATATTTGCTTTTTATAATTAATAGATTCAGTTTCTTTTTTTGTTCATTTATAATCTTTTCTATGCCATATTTGTTGCAATTGTGTAATAATTTCTGTCTTTTCAGAGAGTTACAGCAAGCTAAGAGTAAAGTTAATTGTAATGATAACTTTGCACTAAGTAGAAGCTCTAGAGCTGTTGGTCATAAAGTCAACCGTAGTATGAGCATGAGCTTGATCATGTAAACAAAGAAGTATTTATGGGAAATGGTATGATCTCTTCATATTCTCTATGTATCATCTAGAATTATTATGCCTTATTTTTTATGCATATTTGGAATTTCCTAATGCAAGGACGACATTGCACTATCGAGAGTTTTTGTGCCACTTTTTAAAAACTGCTCGTTTTCTCATCATTATACCAGCCCATTCCGAATTTTTGTTTCTTGAAGTCAGTATGCTTTTGAATATGGCTTGTATTACTTTTCCCGTTTTTTCCTTTTTAGAACTCAGCAATTTTCTTTCCACATGAATCTTTGAAATATTCTACAGTTCTTCGATTAGCAAGCAGTCATGCTAGGATTCTAAAGTTACAAAAGAAGCAGCTATAAATTTTAATCTGAAGTTAAACATTATAAAAATGTCCTTGTTTATTAGTTGTTTTTTGTAGTAAAAGCTATCGATAATTTACCTAATTTGCATTCTATGTCTTTAACTCATGGTTCGTACACTTACCATGTCTACTTTGTTGATTGTAATTTATTGTATGCTATTATGTTATGTTTTTACGCCGTATCTTGTTATTTTTTATATGAAGTCGCAATATAGAACTTTTTAATGGCTCTTTGTATCTTATGCTAGCTAATGAATTTACTTAAATTTTCTTTAAGCTTTTTTGAACTTATTTCAGTTTTACGAGTTAGATATAAGATATTTCCATTTTGACCCATTTCCATTGATGATCTGTCACACTTGTCAGACCCGAATGGATACGTCTGTCAATGGGGATATTAATTTTGTTCTCAAAATTGGTTGTTCGTGTTATAGCTTAAAGGTTTGTTGCCCACTAAACTCCCCCATGTGATGTTTTCTATTATTGCAAATGTAATGTTTTCCATTATTGTCCTTTCAACCCCTAGAACTATCTCTCTTGCAATATTTTTGTATGGTTTTAGTATTTGTGGATTATAGACTTTGGCTGTCCTGGTATAGACATTTCTGCTTCATCTGAAAAGATGAACTGGGACATTTTTGTTAGAATCTGATGATTACTTGCAATTCCTTATCCTTGCGTACGGTCTTTTGTTATCGTTACGTTACGTTACGAAGTTCGGTTGACATGAAGCATGTTAACCTTAGATTCTTTTGAAAAGCGATTACTTTTCATTTTATATTATTTAGTTAATTAATTGTATGTAATGGTATATGACATATTTGATATCTTGATATGAAGTGCTAAGAGTTTATTCAAGTTTTGGCTTTTTTCAAGAAATGCTGCCCTCTTGCTTTATGACTGGCATGGAAAGCCCGAATAACTGAAGTTTGCGAAAATGTTTTGTTGAAACTGTTCAAAGTGTTTTATGTCTGCACAGTGGTGAACATAACTGAGTAGCCATTCAGAAAGTACGTACGCCCAAAATCATAACTTTTTTATCATCCCATTGACCTTGTACGTGCTAGTGAGTTTCTGACTTAAACCACTTATCCATCGAGAGGGTTTTCGGCATTTTCAAAACATCTAAAGGATCTGGTCCTGATGGTATTGCTAATTATTTTCTGAAAATAGGCCTACCCATTATCGCTGTATCACTGTGTGACATTTTTAATCTTTCAATTGCAACTGGTGTATTCCCAAATAGTTGGAAAATTGCTAAGGTGGCCCCTATCTTTAAAAGTGGTCAATCAAATGATCGTTATAATTACAGACCGATCTATGTGCTGCCGTTTCTGTCCAGGATTTTTAAGAAGTTGGTTTACAATCATCTTTACGACTACCTGGACAATAACAGGCTACTCTTTTCCAAACAGTCTGGGTTTAGATCGCTGCACTCAGTCGTCACCTGTCTGCTAAATTTTACGAACGAATGGTATATTAACATGGATAAGAGGCAATATATTGCAATGGTGTTCATAGACCTCAAAAAAGCCTTTGTCAACGTCGATCATGAAATTCTTCGTAAAAAGCTGACGAAGTATGGTATCATAGGCCTTGAGAATAACTGGTTTGCATCTTATCTGGATAACAGAATGCAATTCTGCAGAGTTAATGGGGTGTCCTCAAAGCTTGAAAATATTAATTGTGGGGTGCCACAAGGCTCTTGTCTTGGTCCCCTTTTGTTTAGTTACCATGTATGCGGATGATACCACCATATCATATTCTTCCAATAACATCCATGAACTCAACAATTACCTAAATTGAAATCTAAACTGCTTGAAGCATTGGCTTCAAGGAAATAAATTGTCTTTAAATGTTATTAAAACTCAAGCTATGGTAGTAGGATCTCGACCTAACCTTAAAAAGACCTCTGAAGGAAAAGTTCAGTCCCCCTCCTTTGCCATAGGTGATTCACAGATTGAGATTGTTGAGAAAACTAAGTACTTGGGAATTCAGCTAGATCAACATCTTGTCTGGGATGAGCACACTAGATTTTTGCGTGCTAAGGTCTCTCGTGCCATAGGGTTTTTAAAGTATGCTACGAAAATACTGCCCAAAGAAACTCTTAGCCAAATGTATAGTGGTGTCGTTGAACCGTATTTCCGATACTGTTGCTCTGTGTGGGGGAGCTGTGGGGAATCCAGAAAACTTATCCTGCAGAAGTTACAAAACCGCGCAGCCAGAATTGTAACAAACAGTAGCTATGATGCACCTGCAGATACCCTTATACAAAGGCTAAACTGGCCAGATATCGCTGAAATCATAAAACGAGAGACTGCGACGATCGTTTACAAATCCTTAAATGGTCTCGTACCGACATATCTCTCTGATATCTTTTTAAAGAATTCATCACGGGGCACTGTCAAGTTGAGAAACTCCGAATATGACCTACGCATCTCTCTTTTCAAAAACCAGGAATGGGCAAAAATCAATCTCATATTGTGGTGTAAATGTGTGGAACAGCCTTGAACCTGAGGTCAAGCAAGCGCCCTCTTTATTTTTCTTTTAAACATCGGCTTTAAAGCTTGTATGATAATTATGTTTTGATTTTAACTTTAACTTAGCGTTGTTATTAAATTGTTTATTTTCGTTTGTAGATTATATTACCTGTAAATTGTAGACTTAATTTTTTTTTATATTTTGTCACGGCGCCCTGAAAAACGGCCTTTGCCGACGGGGTTACCATGAATAAAGAATGAAAAATGAGTGACTGAATGAATGAATGAATGAATGAATGAATGAATGAATGAATAAATGAATGAATCTCTAAGGAAAACTGTTGAATGTCACCCCAATACATGTCATTTGTGCTGAGAAGTAATGGGGTTAACTGCCCCTCCCCCAATGTTACTTGAGGTCCAGTGTTTTGATAATAAACCTGCGCAGCGGACTGCACTTCTGCAGCCTCATATGCCTAAGAAGATGGACCTCTCTTTCACTGGATGACAGATTCTCGGTTCTGGGTAAGGGCTTGCCTTACTTTTGTCGTTGGAGAATATATCTCAGTAAAAACTAATAGAGCAGATGTTTATTCAAATACAGGAAGGCAGAGGGTCTAGCCCTGCAAATAGAGAGTGTACTAGGTCATCTTGAGCAAAGTATGGCACCCGGTAAAAAGGACCCAAAAAGTGAGAATGTATTGATGGGCCTCGTGCCTGTTGCCAGGAAGGAAACAGAAAGTGACACGGAACGAAACATTGTTTGTGTAGTTGATGCTGAAGGTGAAAAGTTTGTTATAAATTTAGACAGAAAGACGACAGTGATGAAACTATATAAAATTGTGGCTGAGAAGGCTAACTATATGTTAGATTCCTTCTTGCTGTTGTTTCTGAAGACATCGAATGATGGAAAATCAAGTGAAGAGGTCATTTTAGATAATTCACATGAGACTACTCTTGGGGACGTGGTTGGAGGTGTTAAATCAAAGACAAAGGATTTTGCAGTTAAACCAAAAGACGGCAAGACTCTCATTAAAAGAGTGCAGCAGGCAACTGTAAGTATCATCAGTGTTAATGACTTATTATCTTGGTATAATGTTTGTAGAATGTAGCATGGCTCATATTTGATTTGCCCACATTGAAGTAGATATGTGTCAGAAATATTCTTGATGACAATTCATTATGCTATTTTTCACACTTCATTCTTTTATTTGTATTCTCATAGTACATATTATACAAATCTAGGAATTTCAACTGCCCAGATTCTTCACATTGAGCACCTCATTAAAATATGGTATCTTGTATTTGGTTTGCTGGGTAAAATATTGTGGACATGCTCTTCAAAGCCTGAAAAATTCTTCACATTGAGCACCTCATTAAAATATGGTATCTTGTATTTGGTTTGCTGGGTAAAATATTGTGGACATGCTCTTCAAAGCCTGAAAAATGCAAAGGAATGTCCTATTTCAAATATTTTCCTCAATTATTTCATTTGCACTAGCTTTGCCCACCCCTCATTAATTTTACAACATTTTTGGAAAAATCTCTTGCACCTCATTTTATAAAAGTGGGGAAGGTCTGGACCTCCCATTTCCCACACCTGACTATACCATTGTCGTGGTACTTAGGACATAGTTCAAGCTCAAGTTTACGGTATTTGTTTCAAAGAAAGAAATAAGTCATAATTCTAAAGTACTTGGCAAGTACCATTTACAATTAATCTTTTGCATAGAATGCAGAAATCAAACCAGTTTTTAATTTCTCAGTTTTTGTTCTCAGTTCTGGAAAGTAACTTAAGTATAACTATTTGTTAAGCTGGCTAGCTTGTTGAGTTGATTGAAACAGGCTAAAATGCTGGTGTTATGGAAAACACTAAGCTTTGCTGCCCAATAGTTTGGTAACCCCTGATTTGCATAAATGTGAACTTTATCATAGCTGCTTTCAAGATTATTTGCGTAGCTTTTGTTCTGATGCCAAAAACTAGAGTAGAAATTAAGAGGGTATACTGTAATTTTCATTAAGTTTGTGCATTATTACCATTGCTTGGCAAGCTTGTACTTTTTAATTGTTGGTTTTTGATATCATATGGTTTTTAGGAAAGTGCAGATGACAGTGATGCTCCTGAGACATTGGTGAGCAGCCTGTTTGAAAGGGAAACATCATTCTCCAACCAAGAAAGTGAAAAGTTCAAAGGAATATCTTTTTCAAAGTCAGAATCAGGTATGAAGGCATATCAGACAAGCCATATATCTTTTGTAAAATCATTTTTGCATGTAGTTATTTGCAGACTTTTGTTTGATTGGAAATTAGCATTTAGGACAGTGCTTAGTGACTGAGGGATGGATTGCTACTTCTATGAATCTTACTTTACTCAAGCTGGTCTGTTGTGCCTAGAAGGCTGTTTCTTTCTTACACTTGAGGACAGATGTAAAAGGCACTTTAAGTCATATTTGTACACCTCTTCTAAAAGCAATTTCAGTCTTAAAGTAATAGAAATTAGCAAATGTGTAACTTAGTTGTAAGTGCCATATGCTTGCAGTCAGTAGACCACCTTTCTGAGGATCTCCTCAAGTTTTGCATGCAATAGACCTGATATATGTTTACATGCCATAGACTTCCTGTATGTTTGCATGCAGTAGACTGTATCCATGTTTGCATACAACAGGCCTCCTTTTTGGTTACATGCTATAGGGTGTATCAATATTTACCTGAAATATGCCCATCTGGGTTTGTGTAAAACTGACCCCATCCATTTTGGAATATAAGTATGATACCAGGTGAATTTGAAGTCTGATATAAGGCTGAATTAAATCTAGTTTATTGTTTAATATTAGTAAGTGCAGGGCTGGAAATCAGTTTATGGGAAATACAGCATTATATAAGCAGTATATGGCAACAAAATTCCTGCAATAGCCTTGATATGTTCAACACATGCATATTTCATTCAACTTCTTGAGGTTCTACCATATACTTTTGTTATGTTTAAGTATACTGGCTCTGTAACAAAAGATAGGAGGGAAAATGATGAATTTTCCCCTAAATCATCTCTATTGCTTACTTTGTTCTAAGTTGTTATATTGTTATAAGCAGGATTTAAAATGTCCACAGAGCTCCAGAGAGCACTAGGCCTTAGTGCTAAGTAAGTCTTCTGAGGTATTGTCACTTACTGCTGTGTGTTTATGCAGGTTTTGTTGGTTTGATTAATCAAGCAATGACATGCTACTTGAATAGCCTCCTACAGACATTATTCATGACACCAGAGTTTAGGAATGCCCTTTACAGGTAGTATAGTTTGCATTTGTATTTTCTGATAGACATCTTTGCTAATGTCAGTGAATTAACATGCCTCATGGATCTTTTAGTCAAATTGATTTTGAATATGAGAGGGAAAGTACTTTTTAGGCATTAGGTTGATTCTTGACAAGTCACACATTCAATTTGCTCTGCTCAGTAACTTGATAGTGCAATATTACCTGTTTCTACTGATTTCATTTTTTCTTGGAATATTCAATTTTGTCTTACCCCTTACTGATGATGACTCATGTTTGAGTTGAAACATCTATGTCACTAGGTTTGCTAATGTCATTAGTTTCAGTCTAGCTATATTGGATATGCCACTAGTTTTAAGTCTAACACTGATTATGTCATGGTTAAAATAGTATATGTCATTAAATTGAAACACCTCTAGAGATGAAGAAATGTCTCTGTTTTGTGTTGCAAATCTGGTTCTGTTGCTGCTTATTATTAAAATCTGTTCCATTTGCTTGTGCTTCAATGAAATGATTCTGTCAATCAAAATGTTAGCCAGTGTGCTAAAAGTGTGCTCCATGGTTGAGTTGGATTCACAGTGCTTTCAAAATTACACTTATTAAGTTTTGTTTACAAGTTTTTTTTTTAGGCCAAACTACATTTTTGCAAATATAATGAGTCACCTTTGTAAATATATCTATTAGGGTGATTGCAAGGGTGAGGTTGAAGGTAAACATCTGTGTAAAATGTAGAGGTGGTGGAAAATTTATTTCTTTCTGGAAACCTTAGCATCTAGCTCAAAATTTAAAATTTCTATGGGAGTTTATTTGTTGTTAACTAGGATCATGGATAAAAGCAAAACAGTCTCCTTCCTAGCTCCTCAAATTTCTCATAAAACTTCCAGGCAAAAAGTAAACAAAACAAAGCAATGCAAAGAGTTGTAGACATCTCTGTTTACAACAAAAACTGGAATTGATACAGGGGTATTACATATCTACTTGACTAATACCTTGATTTTAGCAGGTTATGAGGGGATATATATCTTTTATCTTGTACATTATTATAGTTACTTTGTGCATAAACTGAAGGACTTTTGATAATATCTCTTCATCAGAGTTAGCTAGAGCACTTGAATAATATGTATCTTATACACTATTTGCTCTATATTGAAAAATTCCATTGGTGCTGAGTCGGGTTGTGTTCTCATGTTTGAGTTGGATAGAGGTTGCTGTATTTTATTGGAAATGCATATATTTGGATATATTTGAGGGGAGACTGGGAAGCCATTTGTTAGCTTTTCTCCTAGGCATGGGGTGCACTAACAAATATATTACATCCAGAATTCTCTTAAAGATCTTTAAAATGGAATGTGGTATAGCTAATTTGCATTGATAATAAAATTTGAATTATTGGCTGAAGTATAGTGTATAATGGAGAAAAGTAAATGCCAACAGCTCATTATTTACTGAGGAACTGCTTTGTTTAAGGTGGAACTTTACAGGAACAGAAGAAGAAGCCTCAAAGAGCATACCGTTTCAGTTGCAGAAGCTCTTTCTGAAATTACAGGTTTGTGGGTCATTATTTTGATTATCAAACATAATTAGATCTATGCTTCATATTAGGTGTTCAATTCCATTTACTGTTGTTTAATTTGCTGAACTGAATTATTTTAATCACTTGATTGATAGTGTGATATACTTATGGGACATTTGATGTGAACTTAATTTTCGTCTAGAGTAGAAATTGTATTATTGCTGTTGACTTTCATAATTACAGGTCAGTAAGAAGAAAGCTGTTGAAACAACAGATTTAACAAGAAGCTTTGGTTGGGACAGTAGTGAAGGTTAGTTTTAATGCTGTATAGATTTCGCATGTAAGCTAAATCATAGAAGATCCTGTTCACAGTTTTTCATTTTATGATTAATTGCCATTGATGTTCTGTTTCCATAAATTGGGTCTTCTCTATCATGTACTGCATTGCAGACGAAGTTCTTAAAGTTGATTACTTGTTTTACTCAAAAGTTTTGTTTCATTTCGCTAAGTTGTAGAATTTTTGGACTTTGTTTGCTCTGTCAAAGTCTAGTTTTGAAAATGGCAAATATTTATCGTAGCATGGCAACAACATGATGTGCAAGAGCTTTGCAGAGTTATGTTTGATGCCTTAGAGGAAACATTGAAGGATACCGATCAGGTTTGTTGAAATCTGTGATAATTTGTAGAAGAAGGTTCAGTAACAGTATTGTTTGGTGTTTGACATACTTGAATCAGAGCATCGCTATAATTTCTAATTATATTTGACGTCTTTATGTTATATTTTAGGCCAATCTTATCAATCAAATCTATCAGGGTAAGATGAAGGACTATGTAAAATGCCTTAAGGTATGTATGAAATAAATTGAGCTTGATATACGAAAATGCGTTTGCTATTTACTTTCGTAATAAGAAATTGGAACTTTTTCTGTTTGCATTTTCTGAGCATTGCCATACGTTTTTCAAACAAAAGAACTAGTAAATGCAACTGTTTTTGATATCTTGCCTAAATGAACAGTAGATTTTGTGGAATTTGGAAGGGCTTGTACCAGCTGAACTGTTTATGCTGCCTCAGATTTCCAAAAGACACTAAATATGTGACGAATACTTTCGGCAACTTTGCATAAAAATATTGGTTGCATGAACAACAGCCTTGCTTTTCAAAGATCATACTTGTGACTGTTTTTGTATATTTATGGATATGATCTGTAAACTAACTTAGACGATCTTATTCACTATTACCCCTGTGAATGAGATAATGGATATCATTGTGGGCAGTGCATTTTAGGGAATTTGGTTCGACTATGCACACATGGTCAATATATATAGAAAGGGTCTTTGGCGAATGTTTTCTACTGGGAAACATTTGTTGATGAAGTTGATAGGTTGTCGATTGGGTAACCATATAGGGATCAATCTAGTTCGTTGATATAATATACTATTGGATCATTGGCTGATAAAAAGCAGCCAAAGATCACCAAATCAGGATAAAAAGTATATTCCTACCAGAATTATGCTCCTTTTCCAAAATAAAAAGTATTTTGTATTAGCAATACTGCAGTTGTATGATCTAGGTAATAGAATAAGAAGAGATAATGTTGTTGTGTATTATTTGTTTTGAGTTTGATTTGTGCATAAACTTTATTTTGGTTACTCTTGTCAACACTTACTCCAAAGGATTAAGGAACAAGCATGGTTGGTCTGTGCCATCAATTGCTGTATTAAAGAATAACATGGGAAGATACCTGAGAATTCGTAAAAATAATTTAGAATATTTGGCAAATGTCCAAGGAAAATTGCCTTATCTATGAAATGTTGTTCATTACAGATTTGAATCTTACATTCAAAAGGCAATTAGAATACGTCACCGCTAGGTTGTTCACATGGTATTTTGGTTACCATGAGTGTAACGGCCAAAAACTTTTAGCGACACATGACCAATTGTTTATTCTTTCCTAAATATAATCAACATACTTTTTATTTGGCTTGATAGAGACATTAGGATCATATTCAAACGTAGCTCAACACAATATTTGACGCATGAATTTATTTGTAAACACCCTGTACTGTTGTCTACACTATTGAACCTCATGTCAATCAATATTAGTGTCATTATTATTGTCGTATAGCTTTTTCATCCTGGCTTTCAATATTTGTATGCTTTTTGCCCTATTGTCTTTTCAGTGCTCACATGAATCTGCAAGAAATGATACATATCTTGATATACCATTAGCTATTCGTCCATTTGGTGCGAAAGAATCTTATCATAGCATTGTAAGTCAATTTTTTATTTCTTAGTTCGTTCAAGGTGCTAACTATGAATTTACAAGAATAGGTCTTTAGCTTTTTTCATCTGTGTTGACCGAATATCATTGCCTCTTATTAATAGCTTTCTAGATCTTTCTCACTCATGATTCTTTACAGACAAGTATGCGAACAGCTTTCTACTCAAAGTAACCGTAAACCCCAATGCTGTACAAAAAGAGACGTTTATAGTTTATTTCACGTAGTTTTTCATCTGACTTTTAATGTGCTTGTACCTTGCTAATAAATGTTTCTTATTATTTTTCATGCAGTATTGCGAGAAATTTAAGAACCAAATGACTAAGTAGGATTTCATGAAATTAATGTTGGTTTGCCATTGGCCTTTTTCGTTCCAATGCTGTCCTGTTTATGTATCAACTTTCTTTTAAGGAGGAAGCATTCACTGGTTTCACAACACCAGAAATTCTTGATGGAAATAACCAGGTAGGGATTGGGCAATTACAATTATGACAAAGTGATTGATTTGCGGGTATTTGGTGTAGATCAGGGACGGCAACCTTTTTATCATGGCCGTCGAATTCTCGATGTTTTGCCCTTGAATTGGACTTGTTGGGTTGGAAGTAATTGATGTAAGCGGGCATTTCTGTGTATAAGGTGTTGAACCACTACTACAATCGATTTCACAGTTTAGAATATAGATATATGTAAATAGTCTGTTGGTACTGCAGAACCTCACTATAGGTCGAAAAAGCGGGAACATTCTTTAAATATACAAAGTATGCTTATAGAATGTTCCCGCTTTTTCTATCTGTAGTGAAATAGGTATATATTGAAGAAAAGAATAATCTTAGGCTAAATAGACTGCTATTGAACCTCCACAATTAAAGTTGCTGATAGGTTGCCTAAGTTTTGCCTCCAAGCACGTTGCTGTAGGGTTTGAATGATTCCTCCACAGTTCAAGAACAAAATTTAATCCTGCTTCTTGGACTTTTTATGAACTTCTTTGCAGGAGCCTGCAAACCGAGGAAATTATCACAATGCCCTTAGGAAAATCCCAGTTTAGAACTGGTGCTGTCAAACGCTTCTTTCTTGTAAAATGGTGACTGGAGCTCAAGCAGCTCCATTAGTATCTGAAGCGATAGACTCTTAGTGTTCGCAGCAAGAGTTGACAGAGAAAGACATACCTTCGGTCGTTTAATTTTTGCTTCATGTTATTTTAGCGATTTTAGCGAAAGGATATGTTTTGGCTAAATTGAATTTGCGTTGAAATTAATTTTGCCTAACCTGTTAGGGGCCATTCACAAAGGACGTCCGAGCACAAGGGGGGGAGGGGGGTCTGGTGAAATAGGACGAACTTGGACATAGGGGGAGGGGGTGTGTGCGCATTGCGGACGTCCAGGTGTTCAGAATGTTACAACAAGACATTTTTACTACGGTCCTAGTTTGGATTGATCCTATCATCCAAGTATATGTTATTGCATTGGTGATTTATTGCGTCCTGGATAGCCAAAATTCATGCCAAGCGATGGCCAATGATTTATGAAGCAGCCATTCACAGAGACTGACGTCCCAGACGACAAGTGAAGCATCGCACAACTTGTTCCATTCTTTGCATATTCTGTTTAGCTAGACATTGCCATATGACTATATATATATATATATATATATATATATATATATATAAATATATATAAATATATATATATATATATATATATATATGTATATATATATATATATATATATATATTTATATATATTTATATATATATATATATATATATATATATATATATATATATATATATATATATATATATATATATATATATATATATATATATATATATATATATATATATATATATATATATATATATATATATATATATATATATGTTTAAATCATGTTTGGCATGAAATAGATGGACGTCCAAGGGGGGAGGGGGGGTGGTTGGAAACGGACAATATCGGACAATAGGGGGGAGGGGGGGTCCAAAAATTCAACTTTTTAACGGACGTCCTTTGTGAATGACCCCTTATATTAATCTTGATCGCTCTAGGCTACTATTCGCTAAATCAGACTTGCGCTAAATCTCGGCTATTTTCTTTGCAAAATTTAGCTGACGCAGAAATTGAATGGCCTAAGGTATCTGCTCTGGCTGTTAGAGCACATTGGGCAGAGGACTGGACATTTCCATAAATTCAGAGTCATATGAGCTTACTTATTAACGAAAAAGATAGAGTCAGTACATATTTTCAGTAAAATGTTATGACTATCTAAAGTTTTTATTTTGTTCAAGATAGCACCATTAAACAACGAAAGGTAGAATTCTACGGTTTAGTTATAAATGTGAGCCTGAAAGTAAAGTCGTAAGTAGGAGAAGGTGGTTTTACCCTTCCGTTGATATAGTAATACCAAAATTTGAAACTTCTTCGATAATCATAGTTTTTTGTGTAAATAAGAAGGAAAAAGTAGATTGTGTTAAAAATAATGGGTAGTTTTTGGCGACTTATAGGTAATTATTTCAAAGAAATGGATTAATGACATTTTCAATATTTTACATAAGAATGTAAAATGACGCTTTCTTTTTCCATTTGGTTTCAAACTTGTAAGATCAGAAAGAACTCCAAAACTTTCATGACCAGAGTCTGAAGTTTTCTGCTATTTGATAATATATTCTTTCTCCAATTTACATTATTTTTGACGATCGACTGCTCTATGAACGTTATAACTCAACAGAATTTT
The DNA here is from genome assembly GCA_964019165.1 of Mastigias papua. Classification (NCBI taxonomy): domain Eukaryota; kingdom Metazoa; phylum Cnidaria; class Scyphozoa; order Rhizostomeae; family Mastigiidae; genus Mastigias; species Mastigias papua. Next base: position 5,095,394 of record OZ025287.1, read on the forward strand.
CTTTCCCTTCTTTTCAGCGGCCATTATGCCCAATTTCGTAAGCTCAAATCCAGAACAACAATATGTGCACATTTTGCTAATTATTTTTACATTCATTCATTAGGACTATTCTTATAAGCTTTCATTCAAGGTTGTACCATGCTCAAAAGTCAAATCATGTCTGTTCTATATAATGGAATTACCATGCCTTTACATAGAAATTCAGTCACAAACCACGAAATTTCGGATTTTTTACAGTATCATCTTTCTCAGATGCAGCTAATTAGAATAGTTGAAATAACGGCTCAATGAATATCAGAAAATGCTATTGACTCAGTCTGTATAAAAATGTCCGAAAAAGCCACTTCTCAGCCCACTGTGTAGAGGTTATCAAACCCTTCTTCAGATTCACTTCTCAGCTCTGTGATGAGTCGCAGAACTTAGCAGTCCTCACTCTGTCATTGGTCTTGAAGTGTTTTTCGAGTTGGCAAGGCAGCCATGTGCTAGTTCAGACCTATATCAAGGGAGTTTTGCGTCAAACCCGAAGCTTTTGGTAGTGTACGTTGTACATCATGGACCGAGCTGCTCCATGAATTCATTAACTAGTGAGTAGCATGAAACCCCTTGCTGACGTAAATTCACATGCTGATGTCCTCCCTTCTCCCTTTGACTGTTTCCTTTTGGTCTAAATAGAGAGATGAACTTTTAGTTATTAGTTCGACTTGCATAGATCTGCATATATTTACTTTGGTTGAAAAGCTGGTTAGATTTATTGCGTTGATTTGCTTTGTAGTACTTTTGCGAGAAATGTGGCTCAAAGCAAGATGCTCACAAGGTGATTATTATTTGTAAACACTGTTATTGGATTCTGCCAATGAGTTAAAATGTATTTGATTTACAATATCTTGTATATCTAGTTTTAGTCATATAATATTTTTCAATTGGAAACTTAGTGATCGAATGACTCTGATGTCGAACAAATCGGAATTTGTAGTCCGAGACAAGTACACTCTCCTTACAAAAGTATTGCACAGGCTGACCCAAAAATGGCGTCCATTAAAGCAGAATTATCACAGGTTGGCCAAATCCAAAGCCCCTATCTGAACATCAATGAGCCCTGTGGCTAATGTTTCGGCGGGAAAGTATTTGTTGCAATGCTTACGTGATATTTCATTTATAGAAAGTCTGTGCTTTTGTTTGTTTTGCTTTTGAGCGGATCTTTAAAAGTGTACCTATATCATAAAAATGTCAGATAAAGAGCAACTTGCTGTCAAAACATTGGGGAAAAAGCCTTATTTACCGTTCATAAATTGCGACAATTGCTGACTTTCGGCATAGCAGTTGATTATGGATATACATGAACTTCAGAGAAATTGGTTTTATCCTGTCCACACTTAGAGGTGGTCGCTTAAAACAATCAAAAGAAGGGAAAGATTTGTATGCAAATTTACCAAGAGGCTGAGGTTTGCAAAGTTGACAGCAATATTATAAGAATAATCAGCATCTTTTGCAGCACAAAATTCATGGACTACCTTAGAAAGGCCTACTTTTCAATATCATTTCATTGCATGAAGTCTTACAGAATACAAAGATATGGCTTGTTTTTTTAACTATTGGTAGTTACCACCTGTAGTGGATTTGGGTATTTGATCACTGGAAGATAGACCAAAGGAATGAGGTTTCTTTTACAGAAGGGTGTTATTTGTGGCTGACAAGGGGGTGGTAAAATGCTGTTATTTGATGTAGGCCAGAAGAAGCCAATAACCCAATATTTTCAGCTCAGTTTTAGTAATTCTGGGTCTTTTAAGTTTCATAGGTATACTAGGCCTACTGGTTTAGGTCATGTGGTAGCATCTAGAGAAAAGCTAATGCACTTATATTACTTGCAATGCTTGAAAGTAGTAAGCTCTTTCTTCAGAAGTTAAATATCAAATCAACCAGGTTAGGAAAGGCCAGCTATCTTTAATCATGACGAAACTATTTGTAAAATTGATGTCACCGCTGTGTTTCTCTGGCCAGAAAGCAGTGTCTACCTAAACGGTTTTGAAAATCTTAAATTGTTCGTGATATGCTAGCATAAAGAGTATTCTCATGTTTCACCAGCAACCAAGGATGAGATTGATGAACTTCTATTCCAGAAATAGAGAAGTATATCTCAGATTTTTATCATGAAACTTTACTGGTCGAGTTCCAACAGTCTCAAGCCAGTTTCAAGCACAAATGGTTGTCGCACAATAGTCGATTAGGCCTAATCACAGCTTTATAGCAACATGGGGCTGTTTTTGTTCAGCTCTCTGAACGTTGAATGATTTCAGCTTTTAAATGTTGCTATTTCATCAACAAGCAATAGACTAAGGTCGGATAGGGCGAGTTTTAAATTGAACTTCAATTTATGTCGACACCTTATCCGCCATGGTGAATTTGGTCAACCTGTGCAATACTTTTGTAATCGACGTTCGAGCACTGGAATTGAACCAACTGAAGCAGATCAATCCAATCAAGCGTGGTGTGCCTGGCTCATTGCACTCCGTGCTGCCATTATGAGTGCCATTGTGTGGTCATACACCTGTTTATCTTTTGTTATAGTCTAGGGTGTAGGGCTCCCTTGGGGGTCTCATGTCTGAGACATATGGTTCAGATTAGTTTGCATATTTCATTTTCATTAGTTTATTTTATTTCACTAATTTGTAAATCACATTGTATTATTCAACTACTGTAAGTGGCTGTCATTGATGGAGCTCTATGTCTGAATGTCCTTTCCAGCTATGGCAGTCATAGGCGACTTAGATTTGTTTATTTGGTTATTTTCATTTCTGTGATATTAATAGAATTGCAAGTGTGTCTTGGACCGCATATTCATTAGTATTTGTACTTTTGGTGTTTGCTTTAAGTCTTACGAGGCCTTAAACATTAAACTTGGTTCAACGTATTTAGCATCTTTAAATTATTTCTTATGAGAATTATTGTTGCCGTTTTCGAACAACTCGGTTTTCGACCATTTTTTGAAACGAATTGCGTTCGAAAGCCGAGATTCCATTGTACTGTTGAAAGCATAATTTTTCAATGCCAAATGATTCCTTGTACTGTCCACAGGGCTTGAAGTTTCTAACGCTACCATACTGCTTGACAATACAGTTGAAGAGATTTTCATATGACTATAACACTGGTCAAAGAATTAAACTTCATGATAGGTAAGTACACTTTATCTAATTGTTTTTTCTTAACTTTGCCAGTTTCCTGGCGCGGAAGATATTTTCCTGTGTGTAAAAGAATCATAATTTAGGTGAAGTTAAAGTGAAAGTACGGGAAAATAAGTGACCATAGTAGGACTTGAACTCGCAATCCTTGACTTTGTACGTCAAGTGCTATATTTTCTTTTCTGAGGTGGAATTTTTTGGTGCACCTTTGTTTGATTACCTAATTTGCCTCTTTGCGCCGTTGCTTTCAGGAATTTGTTCTGTAGCTTTCTCATTTAAACATTCAATCAATTTTTCTAGCAATGGAAATATCTTGCCCATTTGCATCCATTTCGTATCAGATTTTTCTCATTTTCGCTTATCATTTTGTATGATTTTGATTTGTAGTGTTACTTTTCCTGAAATTATCAGAATGAATGACTTTATTCACATTGACGACCAGGAGGTAATTTTCCTCGAATTTTTATGGTATTTTGTCATAGTTTTAACCTTCAACATCAACTTGGTTTACAAATACTTAAGAGGAATAGGTGTTTTACCGTGTAAGAGACGTAATTTTTCCTTGTAAGAGAGGGAATTTCCTCATGTAACAGAGACATTTTTCCCTTGTGAGAGGAGCATTTTTCCCATGTAGGGGAGATATTTTCCTAAAAAGTCTGTTCTACAGAACTTCACTATAGCTCGAAAAGGGCCATTTATAATGAAAATCCTTATGATTGGCCAATTAGCACCTAGTCATATGGTCAAATAGACGCATTATTCATCACACCACGTGTGTCCGCATCTGGCTATATATTTCAGTTCACCTTTCGGTCGCTATCCGACGTTTCATACCCTGACGAGTATCGGACGAAAAAAGCTTTCAGTATGCTAAAAGAATGTTTCCGCTTTTTTGAGCTATAGTGAAGAAATTTTCCTTTTGTAGGAGAGTTGCTTCTCATTTCTCATTTGTTTTTCCATATGCAGCATAGCACTTAAGTTCTCAACGTTTTTTATTTAAGAGATGAGAGGAGGTGGCGCATTTGCACAATTTTATGTGATGTAGCCACTTTTTTTCAAGTTTTTTCAAATATGATTAGCCTTTGTTGATATTGGGTGTGTACATGAGAATCTTTGGATTTTTATTTGTGTTCTCCAATGAGAATAAGTTTATCGAAAATTTTAAAACTTATAAAATCAGGTTAAGCTTCACAAGAAAACACATCATGATAACTGTTCATGTAGCATCGAAAAACAAAACTTAATTGAGACAGACATCCATTCAGAAAAGTCACAGCTCGTCTTATCCATTCAAGTACAGCAAATGTCATTGTTCGAACACAAATATCCTTTAAGTTCAATGTCCCTTGAGAGTATATGCTATATTATTTAAGTTCAATGTCCCTTGAGAGTATATGCTATAATGTAGCCACTTGTTTTTCAAGTTTTTTCAAATAAGATTAGCCTTTGTTGATATTGGGTGTGTACATGAGAATCTTTGGATTTTATTTGTGTTCTCCAATGAGAATAAGTTTATCGAAAATTTTAAAACTTTTTGTTGCTGATGGAAGGAATCACTTAAGTCTTGGTTCACCCAAGCTTCATTAACACATTGATGACTTGCCGTGCCACCATAATTCATTTTGCTGATTTGGTATTATCGTGTACGCTAATAAAAAGTCAAAAATCCCAGAAGCAAAAGGGGGCCATTGTCATGAGTATCAAATTGTTAATCTTGTTTAAAGTTTGATTCATCAACTCATAAGAAAAATTCTGACAAAAGTGTCCCTGCACTCGTGAAGACAGATGTGTTGCCGAGGCAAGAAAAGATTTTGAACAATGCATGATTTTTGTGTTACAACTATATGAGACAATAAAAATGTTATACACTTTAAACACTTGAAAAGTCTGTTGGTACTACAGAACTTCACTATAGCACGAAAAAGCGGAAACATTCTTTTGGCATACTGAAAGCTTTTTTCGTCCGACACTCGTCAGAGTATGAAACGTCGATTATTCTAAACCTTTCGGATTATTCTCTCTCTGATACCGAAACATTCGTTTTGAGTAATGGCCTTGATTTTTGTCTTCCACCAAAAAGTGTAAACAGAGAGGAGGTTTTTGCAGAATTTGAAATTTTATACGCTCAACTTGCCAGGCACAAGCCAGTTTCATCTGACGAGCTTAGCTCTCTAAAAGCCAAGCTAAGCGATTTGGCACACGCTTACTGTGGCACTCCAGTCGACCTAGGAGACTTTAGTATGCATAAAGAACATTTTCAGGCTATAAAATCCTTGCGTTCTAATGAACAGATCCTAATCACAAAACCTGATAAGGGATCTGGGGTCGTCATCTTAAACAAAAGTGATTACATCCAAAAGATGGGCAACATTCTCAATGATAAAACCAAGTTTTTGAACATGGGCAGTGTTGATCAGCATGATAATACGGCCAAGACCGAGCAGAAGTTACAAAAACGTCTCTTAGACTTAGTTAACCAAAAAATCCTGACTCGTGATATTTATGATCGGATTCGACCCACAGGCTCACAGCGCCCACGTATGTATGGCTTACCGAAAACGCACAAAGAAGACATCCCACTTCGGCCTATTTTATCTATGATTGGCTCCTCTCAACATGAACTTGCTAAATGGTTATCAGAAGTTTTGGCCCCGGTCCTAAAACTCTACTCCTCGAATTGCGTAAAAGATTCTTTTACATTTGCCAGCTTTATTCAAAACTACAACGTTGAACCTGCCAAAACATTTCTGTGCTCTTTTGACATCAGCAGTCTATTCACCAACGTGCCATTAGATGAGACCATAGGGATTTGTGCTGACGCTTTGTATCGAGGTCACCTTGATTGCCCTCCATTCCCTGAGGATGCCTTCAAAGAACTGATGCTAATTGCTACGCGAGGAGTGGAATTTAGTTTTAACAACCAGATGTATAAGCAATTAGATGGAGTGGCAATGGGTAGTCCTTTGGGGCCAGCTCTAGCAAATATTTTCGTGGGTTTTCATGAAAGTAGACTTTTCAATAACACCGTAAAACCAGGTGTCTACTTTCGTTATGTTGACGATACTTTTGTCATTTTCGGTTCGGAGCTGGAATGTGATCGTTTTCATGTAAACCTCAACCAACTACATCCAGCCCTAAAATTTACAGTAGAGAAGGAGCAAAACAACTCCTTGAATTTTCTAGATGTTTCGGTGGAGAAAGGGGGCACTGGATTTCTCACCAGCATTTACAGGAAGCCAACGTTTACTGGTCAATACATCCGTTGGAATTCCTTCAGCCCAAAAGCTAGGAAGATCAACCTAATCAAAACTTTAGTTCATAGGGCACTTATGATTTGCTCTAAAACTAAGTTAGATTCTGAGCTGGACACAATAAAACAACTTTTAATTGACAATGGATATCCAGAAGATGTCCTTGTTTCTTGCATTAAGGAAAAACTAGCCAACATTTCATCAGAAAAACGGTTTGGTCCTGAAAAGTGCCCGGTTTACCTGAAATTGCCCTGGATTGGAAATGTTTCATCAAAATTTGAAAACCAAATCAATAAAGCCATTACATCTTGTTTCTATGCTGTGAAGCCCCGTGCGGTTTATAATACGAGGGTCATGCTACCATCTGCTAAAAAAGATAGCGTTCCTACCACCCAAAAAAGTTGTGTAGTTTACGAATTTTCGTGCCGATGTGAAGCTCGGTACGTAGGGCGCACTACGCAGAGGTTAGCAGATAGAATAAAACAACATGTACCCACGAGCATCAGGACGAAAAGCACTACAACAAGAGAACAGCCGCCTCGTACGTGTAAAAACTCTAATTCTAAAATGAAAAGTGATTCGGCCATAGGACAACATCTTCTAACAAATCCAGAATGCGCCAAAACATATACAGACGATAATTTTCGGATCATTGGGCAAGCAAGATCGTCCTTTCATTTAGGTGTTTTGGAATCGGTTTACATCAAGACTCAAAACCCAGTCTTGTGTAAACAAAAAGAGTTCGTTTTTTCACTTGGACTCTTCAAGTAAACAATGGTGAATAGGTGCTAATTGGCCAATCATAGGGCCAAATAGACGCATTATTCATCATATCACGTGCACCCGCATCTGGCTATATATTTCGGTTCACCTTTCGGTCGTTATCCGACGTTTCATACTCTGACGAGTGTCGGACGAAAAAAGCTTTCAGTATGCCAAAAGAATGTTTCCGCTTTTTCGTGCTATAGTGAACTTTAAACACTCTAAATAAGCATATCAAGCACATTAAATATGTCCCTACGCTCGATGAAACTTTCATCCAGCAAAGAGTCACAAGCGTGCTTGTGCTCTGCAATACTTTCAGCATTCGATAGGGGAAACACTTTAGTTGGAATTTTCTTGAAAATAGCTTAATGCTCTTTAGGTACTCTGCCGATATATGGTAGGACATTTTGTGCCTAGTTATAAAGTGTTTGATAATTGCAGATATCAGCACCAAGTGAACTGACTGGAAAACTATCTCACTGCAAGGAGACTATAGTTAATGGCGAAGAAAGATGTATTGATCATACCAGTGGAAAGTTTAGCTCAGACGTTGATAGTGAACATAATGAAAGACAGGTACTCTATATGGTCTCTTCTTTTCTATTCATTGTCCTTGTTTATTAGTTTGCTTTGGATTGACATATACCTTGGATTGGGGGTATCATTATTTAACAATTTGTATTGCATCAGACTTATTGAGTTAGGGATAAGCTGCTGCTTTATTCATCTAGTGATGTATCTCATGTGTGAGTCTTATCAATATGCATTTTCATTGCAGTCATCAGAAGTTTACGAATTATTTTCAGTTATGATTCATTCGGGAAATGCATTGGGTGGACATTATTATGCTTATATCAAGTAGGTATCAGGTTCATTTTTGTCTTGTCTTCTAATACGTGATTTACATTACAGACTGCCTTTTCTCTCTAGGATTTGAACAATTTTCAAAGAAGATGAAAGCAATTCAATGATATATGCTTTGTTGTACCGTTTGTTTGATTATTTGTGAGTGGAATCAAAATGTTTCTGAAGCTTTACGTTCGGTGGATATGTATTTGTTCCACTAAATCACGTCTGAATATGTTGATAGCCAAAAGCACTGATCACATCTTTTCTTTGAAGGTCATTTGCTGATAGTAAATGGTATTGCTTTAATGATCAACATGTATACGAGGTAGTTTATATTCTTATTTATCATACTTACGACGTAATTTCTGAACTAAGGTGTTTGGCACATAGGCCCAAACTGAGCGGTGCTCCCTATTTGGTGGCTATATGAAGATGTATAAGTTGTTACAGGATGCTTTGTCAGATGTTATTGACTTACGAAAAAAATAGATTATATTACAACATCAACGCATGATTTCATATCAGCAATTAATTATATAATCATCTTTCGATTATAATAATACATAATAATACATAATTGATTTTATAATGCGCCCCTATATTATAAAATACTCTGCGGCGCATACAATTTATAAATACAAGTAATAGAAGTAAAGCATTACATCAAATCAAAAAATAATCAAAATAACTTAGAATTACAAAATCTTTCTAAAAATTAAAGTACTTACAATGAAAAAAAGATATTTAAAACTTAAATGCTTGTCCAAAAAAATGAGTTTTTAATGCCTTCTTAAAAATAGTTATGTCCTTGGACTGTCTGATATGGAGAGGCAAAGAGTTCCATGTTTGAGGTGCAGCATATTCAAATGATCTCTTCCCGAATGTCTCAGTTTTAACTCTTGGAATACCAAGTAGGGATAGCTCTGTTGATCGAAGAGTTCTTGGAGCTTTTTTACTGATCAATAATTCCTTTAAATAAGCTGGTCCAATATTGTTCATGCATTTAAACACCAGTAATGAAAGTTTGTACAAGATCCTATACCTGATAGGTAACCAGTGTAATTCTTTCAACATTTCTATGGCACTATCTCTCTGACTCTTGTTTAAAATCAATCTAGCTGCTGCGTTTTGGAGTCTCTCTAGTTTTTCAATTGTGACATCAGGCAGTCCAAATAACATAGCATTTCCATAGTCAATATGTGATGTCACAAAAGCGTGAACTAAACCTTCAAAGGTGTTACTTTGAATAGGTTATTAAAATAGGTTGACTAATACTGTAAATTTATGCTTTTGAAACTCATGTTTCAATGATTAGTGCCATGGGCTGATTTGTTGTATAAAGATCTTGTTGTCTGCAGATATCAAAAAGAGAGCTTGAAAAGTCGTACGGAGGTTTAGATACGAGTTCCAGAGGTTATTATTCTGCCACATACTCAAGGTGCGTCATATTAATTATAATAGGTCCATGCCAGTTTTAGGTCACTTTCTCATGTTGTCTTTATCCTTTCTAAATCTATGGTGAATCAGTACTAGGCGAGCACTGTGCTTGGCCTAATTTTTGCTTATGCAAGGAGGATTTTTAAGACCAGTTTTTATGTTATGTGCTTTATAATCCCTTTCGTTTTCATGCTTTTGAGACTTGTTGATTTATTTTCTATTTGGCTTATTTTTCGTATTGTTTTAGATAGGGGAAGCATGTGGCATCTGATTGTTAAGTATTTGTAATGTTTAAGGTGTATATATCAGCGTTGGGGTCAGTGCTAGGGTTCTGTTATTTGTGTTGGAGTAGCTGTTGGTTAGTGCCAGAGTATATCTATTGTTATATAGCACATTATTTAATTCATAATCTGTTGCTGTGTTTGTATGAGTCGGCCAATTTATCATAGCATATAATAACATCATCCTTATTTTTAGTTCTACAAATGCATATATGCTGATGTATAGAAAAAGGGACACTGCAAACAACGCAACATTTGATGATCCTTTAAACTGGTCAGAGCATTTGATTGACCTTCGTGAGAAGTTAATTCATGAAGAAGATGACGAATTTGATAGAAAGACAAAAGACCGTGATATCTGCAAGGTCACAAAATAATTTTTTTGTCATTTTTGTGTAACTATAGAGCAGAGTAGCGCTAACAAGAAAATATGTTGGAATCTGAGAAATGAATCCTATATTAAAGCAAGAAGTGAGCGAATTCTCGAAAAAGAGAAAGACCAAAGAAACCATAGATGAAAGGGTGGACATGCTAAGGATTATAGCAATCTAGCATTTAATCCTTTTGGTGTAAAGTTGTCTAGCTTTATCTGCCAATGCCCCTCTGTATATCTGAAACCTCTAGAGATTCTATTTATTATGCAGAACCTAATGTCCTCTCTATACCTGTAATGATTAAATGAAATATCTAAGAAGTTATACCAGTGTGACTGATTCCACTTAGTGTACTTCCCATGAAACATTTACGATTTTTAAATCTGGCCATAAACTACTACCTACATGCTGCTTGCCACATATTTTACAACCTAGAACACACCTATTGGTTATCTAATGCTGCAACTTGTTCATATGAATATACAAGCATGATGTCACGATTTGCCACTTCGAAAACAACCTATAGCTAATTGTCCACATTTAAGGAAGTTTGACCATAACTCCATCATCTTTAAGGTTTGAAGCGTTCCTGAAGACCTCAAGAGGCCGCTGCTGAAACGCACTCTTTTGTTATTCTGAAACAACCACAGCTAATTTCAATAGCACGCTCATTTGCATGATTAACAACTGAGCTGTCAGATCATAAAGGAGTTATAATAAGCTATCATAAAATCAAACTAGAACTGCATGACTAACTAATCACATTATAAAAATTGTTGTCGCCATCATATTCGCTTTGAGTTGTTCTGCTTTGCGCAAGGTCCTGGCTATGACTGTCACTTTCTTCTTTGTCAAAGGGATTTTCATCGTTCAGACTGCTCTCTCAAGTATAGCTAGCCCATTGCCCGTTCTCAGAACCACCCAACATGCACTATGTAGACTTGGTCCCTATGGCTGCTTATAACCTCTTCCTGTATTTTTTTACCAAAGAACTAATGTGCATTATTGCATGGTAATATGTACATTCTCAGATTTGATGTATTCTGATTTGTGACTTGAGAGCAAATTACAACAAATAATTAAAGGGTTCAAAGTCGCTTCCTTTCTCTTCAGGTCTCTAGGACCTTCCTTAATATTCTCGCTGTTCGTAATATTGCTTTATTTTGCACATGTCCTACATTCAAACTAATGCCAATCTTCTCTATCCATTTACCTAATTCCTACGATACTGTTCCCAGTGCACCAATAATGAGTGGTACAACAATCAGTTTCTTCATGCCCCAAATGGCTGCTACTTCTCCTTTCCAGTTTCTGTACTTTCCAATTTTCTCTCTCTCTCTCTCTTTTGATCTTACACGAGAACCCCACGGCACTTCTACAGCAATGATTTGACACTCCTGTAAACCTTTATTTGCCATTGCGATGTCTGTTCACCGTGCTTCAATCTCATCATAATAGAGGATATACAAAACCAGAACATTCTTTCCAATTGGTTATTTGCAATATTCTTAAAATATAATCACTGTAAGTAGCTAATTTGAACCAGTTAAAAGTAAGATAGCCGCAGTTACAGCTAAGACATTATCAATTTACGAAATTTACTGATAGCCTGTACAAATTTTGCCTCTTAGTTAGGGCTTGACTCATAGCCTTTCTTATCTTACCATGAATAATGTGGATAAATATCCACAGTATCAGTCCTACACAACAATTCATTGCCCAGAGTCTCATCTTCCTTATCTAAAAACGACAGGAAATGATAAATATCCTTGATATATGATCTGGTGTTACTAACTAGAGGATTATGATGGAAATCTAAATGTTCAGAAATGCGTTCCATAGCTGTACCGCAAATTACCTATAACTGTTCTACGGATTACATCTGATAATACATTCAGTATCTTCAATATCAAATATACACGATCTAGTTTAGAATCTTTAGCTTGTAGGTATCTTTTTTTTGACTGTCAAGATGTTTAATTCCTCATCCCCTAAAGCTTGCTTCATATGTAACTTCTTGTCCTTCTTCTGAAATTCTTTCACAAGCTTAATGCTTTCCGCTTATGCGGCTTCCTCACTTGTCTTAGCTTCCTCCCCAGCAGCATGAGATGACTTTGACTCAGCAGCTTCTTTCAGACTATTCTGTACCTTTTTAATTACATCCGATCTCCACCTCACCAAAAGATGATATTGTCCTTTCTTTAAGCTTTCATTTTGTCCCTGTTGATGTAGAATCATCATTAGCAGGATTGGAATTTATGTTTTGCGCAATTCGTCTTTATGAGAATGGATAGATCCTCATTTATTTTTTTACTGTGAGTACTCTTTCGTAGCTCGCTATTTACTGGGAATTATGCTCAAGAAGTAGCAAGCATCCATGGAACATTTATGATTGTTCACCTTCAAGACAGTCTTTAAAAATTAAATTACTAGGTGCCAGCTTTTCGCTCCGTTGCATTCCTTTCGATAGCAAATATACGACACTTCCAGATTCGCTTAAGTATATTAATAAGATGCTAAGAGAAGTTAGAAATAGATTCTTTGTGAGTTCTTAAAAGGTCCATATTTTTCGTATAGATTCGCTTGTTTTGCGAACATCCGAAAACAGGCAAATGGATGGAGACGAAACTTCACATTGAACAGTCAAAGACATTAAAGGAGGCTACTGAAGTAGCATGGAAGGTATGTATATAAGCTATTACGCCGCTAGTTCGTCTAGAGTAGCATGACCTTTGCTATACCATTGTGTATATATTACCAATATCACAATATTTGCTATATTTCGAAACAGAGTGAGGAATGCCAAAATCTCCAATTGAATAGCAGTTTCGGATGGAATAGTTGCATTGGACTAAGCGGTAACATTCTGCATCTATCAACTATGGATCAATATTGAAAGACTCCGTAAATTTAGACTCAAAACCATTTACATTGATATACAATATAGCTTTAGAAAAGGACATCTTCCCCAGACTTGGAAATTAGCTAGAGTAGCACCAAACTATAAGTCAGGTTCTAAAACAGGCGTAAACATTTGCAAGCTTGTTTTAGTATTATCGACTGTGTCGAGGATATTAGAAAAGATTGTACATGACCAATTAGTGGAATATCTAAAAGTGTACATAAACTGTGCTTGAACCAGTTTGCATTTTGAAAACTGCTTAGCACAATAACACGACTATTGAATGTTGTATACCCATGGCTGAAGAACTCTGATGAGGGTAAAATAAATTTGAATCTATTTCTTTACTTCAACAAGCTTTCTGATACTCTGGAGCATAGAACGGTATTTTAGAGACTCCGAAGGTATGGTGTTGAGGCTACTTCCCACAACTGGTTCATTTCTTTCCGGACCAACAGGGAGCAGTGCTGGTACTTAGGTAGAGTTAGGCCCAGTAAAACCAATTTTAAAATGTGGTATTCCGCAGGCTCCGTGTTTGGGACCCTTGCTTTTCATATTGCACATTAATGATTTTGAGAACTGTTTAGACAGCGTGAACTCAAATGTATATGCCGGTGATACATATGTGAATATTGCATCAGAAAGCGTTGATGAACTGGTAACTGATTTGAAAAATGAGCTAGAAGATATATCGACTTGGATGAGGATTAGTAAACTTAGTTTAAATGCCAGCAAAAGTGAATATATGGTTATAGAATACCGTATTTCCTCGAAAGAGCGCCTCCCCTCGAAAGAGTGTCTCCCTCGAATGAGCACCTCCCCTAAAGTAAAATTTTTAAATGAGCGCCCCCGTCGAATCAGCGCCCCCCTTGGTGACAATTTGCCAGCGATAACGAAGAGAATGAAAGCAAGACAAACCATACCACTCGAATCAAGCATGTGAAGACTGCTTGATCTATTGCCTGAAAGAGGGCCAAACCGGTCTGTACATATTCAAGGAACAGTTATCAATTTTGAGTGAACCAGACTTGAATCCATTTGAAAGGCTGGTTTCAGAGCAGGATATTGCTGAGGCTACACCAGAATGCAAGCTAATAGATAACGACGAAGAGGACGAAATTGATATTTTCTTGTCACCCTTTCCTTTATATTGCTTTGTAAGCTTTTCATTTTCATTTTATTGTCTAACTGATTCCCATTTCCTTGTATTTCCTATCTCTTCATATGTTGCGTTTATGTATCTACCCACAACTATTTCGAAAGATTGTCTCTGTATGTCTACGAAATCAAATGAGCCCCCCCCCAAAGAAGCAGATTTGTAATTGAGCACCCCCTTAAAATGAGCGCCCCTCTCGAATGACCGCCTCCCCTAGAAGGCAGACTTTTAAATGAGCGCCCTGGGCGCTCTTTCGAGGAAATACGGTATAGAAGAAAATTGAATAGAGTAGGCGATGAAGTTCAGTGAAGACTATTTGGTATTGGCATTGACGAAAGTCTTACCTGGAAAGAGCAATACAAGACTATCAAAAGCAAGCCCAAAGGAGGCATAAGCTCCTTGAGAAAGCTGAAAAGCATCCTACCACGAGGAAAACTTGAATAAGTCTACAAAGCTCTCTTTTAAGGCCATCTTCGCTATGGTGATATCCTTTCGAATGCCCTTTCCAGCACCAAACTATCCCAACTGCAGTATAAGGACGGTTGGAATTGTAAATGGCTGTATGTGAAAGCTCTACTCAGTTGATGAAAGAGTCATGATATTCAAAATATTGCAAGGCCTGTGCCCTGAAAATCTTTGCCATAAATTTGTTGAAAGATCCATGGTTTCTGAGTGTGGAATAGGAAGTCAAAGATGTCTGCAAATTCCGAAAATTAGGTTGGAGTATGCAAAGAAGATTGTTTACTACTCTGATGTTAAAAGCTGAAGTGATATTCCTGACATCACTCGGAAACAAGAGTCAATCGCTCGGATTAGAAAGCGTTTTATGAAGTATCTTCTGAGCCTACAAGGCCCAGACATGACCCCTTTGGACGAGCAGCAAATCTAGGTAGTATACTAGCTATTTAATTTTATTTAATTTTCCTTTTTTCCCTTTAAGTATTCATTTTAATCGTGCCCAAAAGTTATTCGTGTATAAGTACTAAATAAGTCAAATGAATCCTCACATTCTGATGCAATTCTGTAGCGGTCATTGTTACCAGAGAGTCCCTTGTAGTTATGTATTGAAATCACTCTTGTTCATACAGCTTCTAGGTCTGGAGAGTGTCATTGGATTGGGAAAATGTCGTCTTGTGAAATATGATGATAATTATGGCTCCTACGTCAGATCATTTGATGGAGAAGATGTATGTGTTCTCTAAGTATCATTTTCCATGCTCTACCTTCGATTATACTTTAATTTTATGGGCTTACTTCAATGGACATATATAGTTTTGCGATATTTCTTGTGACTTGCGGATTTTGGTAAGATAGATGCAGTTAATTTTCCAAGAACTTCGCTGGTAAAGCTCAAGTTAGGCTATTCTCTCTGAGAGCTTTTTAGTATTGATATCTAAACGATTGTTGTCAAGCTTTCTAGCCCCTTTTTCATTCTGAAATTCCGCAAGTCTATTCTTGTATAAGTATTACTTGATAAATTCTATGTCAACTAAAAGTGGACCTTAGTTTGATCAATAAGTATTCTTCTTTCCTTTTTTGGGAACTTTGCTATTTTTGACAAAGACCTTTTACCATACTCTGGGAATTATCTTCATTCAGAGCAAAGAAATCGGCATCTTGCTGGGAGGAGTGAAATCATCGTATGCATTTGATCTTCTTCTGGAAACAAAAAATGACAGTGAACAGTTTCCTGTGTATGAAATCGGAGGTGAGAAGATTACATGAAGTAGTTAGGCCATAAATTACGTGTGTTGATTCAGTTTTAATGAGGCATTAATACTTGGGGCTTGACCATTGCTTGTGTCAATAATTTGTGTAGCGAAATCAGCCCGACTATTCGCTAGTTCAGGCTAAAAAATCGAAATTAGAGAACCAACGCAAAGGAGATGACCAACTTGACTTTCAGCGTGTCATTCCAATTCTGTAGCTTGCTACGCCATGTAGGCATGCGCGAAACAACACGAAGTAGAAGAAAGGGATCATCCAGAAAGTACGTATTTGTTGACCAGGTTCCACATTCATTAACCTCACAATCAGTTACGTAGCTTTGGCTCGGCCCAAATATGAAGAGAGTTTGATTCGATAAAACACAAATCTCTAGTACAAACAATCGTTAATTCGCTTGAAGGTTTTCTGAGCTCTTGAACTTTGACTATTTATATCCCCAAAGAGTATGCTTTGACCGTTGATGGATGGAAAAGGCCACAAACTTTCACACGAATGCACTTCGTGCAAATTGACGGAAAGTACTTACAAAAATGGGGCACAGAATGAAAACATTGCAGCAATTACTTCAGAAATAATACTTAGTGCATTTTGTGTTCACTTTGGAAAAGCTGGTGCTATATAGCTGGGCAGCATTTTTCAAGGAATATCAAAGAAAATTCGTGCGCTCGTACAGGGACGGTGGATTGGTCAAAAATGTGATGGTTTTGGGTGTACGTACTTTCTGGATGACACCAAATTATGATTTAACAAAGGTTACCGAAAAATGACTTTAAAACCAATGAACCTTTATTTTGTATCAGCCTACGTACTAGTTATGGCTACAACGCAATGGCAAACGACGCAGGGTTTTCTCCACAGTTTTATTCAGTGTAGTGAGATAGTATATTTTCCTTTTCTCTTTTTGCGTAACTGGGTAGTTTAAGGCTATGCTCTTGGAAGCGTTTGAAGGTTGACCTTGATGGCTAATTTCAAACGCAAGTTATATGCATTCCAGTTGAGTGGCGCAATGAACTTGCAGTTTTTGTTGAAACAAATTTGTATTTGCTCAATTTATGTTTGAGTTTGTTAAGGTTACAAAGTTTGTTAAGGTTACAAAGATTACAAAGTTCTTTCATTCGCGTTTTTATCTCATAAATTTTTGCCCTGTCATTTGAATTTGGATTTTTAAGGTACAACAATCAGAGTTTACAATGTAAATCTCGAAAGAAATGAAATAGAAGAACCACTGGTTTTGCATGCGAAAAAGGACGATACTTTGAAGGATCTGAAAAAAGCCATTGAAGAGGTTCAAATTCACTTAAGTTTTGAGTTATTTCATTATCTTTATGTACTCATTATCAAATTTGGTTGATGTTAAGCAATCTGACGTTAAGTGTTGAAGTCTCTTTGAAGTTCATACTGTTATCTGGGATATTATGCTGTTTTCCTTCAACAGTAAATTGACTGAACCTTTTGAGATTCATTGCTGTTTAGTAGCTGAGAGATTCTTAGCTGTAGCATTATTAGTCGGATTATTGTTTTGTGTGTAGGCACTTCCGGATTTTCATAGTACGGTTAAAGTTTCCACTCGGACTTCACTGCGTTCTTTACTTTATTTGGAATTATGTTTTACCCCTATTGTCAAGTGACTTCTTAATTGTCAAGCACAACATTGAAGATTTAATGATTCCTGCTATTTGTTTTGTGCATTAGACGGTTTTTTTTTAAGTGCTATCAGACTTTGTTATTTTCTTTCAGGAGTTTAACTTGCCCCCAAAGAATATGCGAATAGTTTTGGGGAAGGATTATCATGATTTTCGGTTACTGACTGATTTTGACAGAACTCTTAAATCAGAAGGATTTTACAAAAGTGCAAAGGTATGATTTCACTTTCCATAATATGGTATAAACTTACCTAGTCATTATCTTTCGAATTTAACCAGTTTTCAAATTGAAGCTCCAAGCTTTGGTCAATACTTGATCAATTATTCTTGCATTGAAACCTCTCTACCATTTGTTTTTGAGGTAGACCGTGTAGCTTTTGAGGATGTAATTGACTTCGATTTTATATATACAACTTGTATAGCTAGTTTGTTTGCTTGAATTTACATCTCCACGAAAGGTAGTACAGATATGCACCAATTCAATGGCACATCAGGTCATGTTTTAGTTTATTAATTTAGTTTAGTACTGAATATCGTCTTAGTTTTTGAACCATAAAGTGTTTTTTATTAATAAACTTTTCATCACATTTCTTTCTGTTATCTTTAAATCTCTCCAAAAGAACTCGCTGCTTTCTTTTTTCATCCTTCATTCTTTCTTTCATTTTTTGTTTGTTTGTTTGTCTGTTTCTTACTTTCTTTCATTCTTTCTCTCTTTCTTTCATTCTTTGTTTGTTTGTTTGTTTATTGATTACTTTCTTTCATTCTTTCTTTCTCCTTTCTGTCGTTTTTGTTTGTTTCTTACTTTCTTTCTTTATCCTTGCAGTATATTATTAGTTAGTTTTAATGACTTTGTGTGATCAAGGTTTTCGTGGAAACCTCTGGGGGAACAGATTCAGAGAAAACTTTCAAAGCTTCTCAATTTGCAAACATTTTGGATATTTATTCAAATACAATTCGACTGAATGTAGTATTGCCGTTTGTTGATGAGAAAACTAAAGAAGCAAAAGGTTTGTTTATTTTATTAAAGCAGCCTTCTTATATTGTTTTTGAAACATATCAAATTGCCCACTGTAAGAACATATGATTCATATAAGGCTGTCCTATTGTAAGATTTATGCAACATGTACATTGTATACAAAATAGTGAAATATAGGCTATAGATCATGCAAGTGTACAAGATTTTGATACTTATGAATCATGTAAAGTTGCCAAGTATTAAAAGTATGACTCATAGAAAGGTAAACTAGAATAAGAAATGTGGGCCATGTAGAAGTATATACTACGCACACGCACACGCACGCGCACATAAACACACACACACACACACACACACACACACGCACACACACACACACACACACACACACACACACACACACACACACAGACACACACACACACACACACACACACACACACACACACACACACACACACACACACACACACACACACACACACACACACACACACACACACACACACACACACACACACACACACACACACACACACATACAAATGTATAGATACTCAAGAAAAACTCAAACTTTTAAAACGTTTGGGCACAAGCCTTCATGAGTTATAACATTCCCGGTACATACAACGCATACATAGTGATAAAGCAAAGGAACAATATCTAATTAACTTATGACAATAGAGCATTTTACACACTGAAACAGGACTTACAATGGATAGCACTTAATATTGAAAGAAAGGGAAATTATAAGTAGTATAAGAGAAAAGGGTGTTGGAGAAGCTGATATCAACCGTCCCAGCAGGGTAGAGAGAAAACCATGTGAGAACAAAATGGGTGTGAAGTAACATAAAATGAAAAGGAAACCCAATATGGCCTTGACAGGACGATATTGAGAGAAGGGAGATATACTAAGAAGAGGGGCTACGTAAACAATAGTGTAGAGAAGCACAGCTGAATGAAAGTAAAAACCATGACATAAAATAAAAAGAAGAGAACAAATAGTGAGTACATATAGAATAAACCAGCCAACTCAAAATAATAATACTATGCATCTACTTCCTTAACATTAAGACCCCAGGGTGTGAAAGTGTCCAGCTTATGTTGCCAGAGACTTTCACATGTCCTATCCCTCCCAATAAGTTTATCAATTACAGTGGCACGAATTTCTTCCACAAACCCATGATGTATTTCCTCAGAAAAATGTCTGAAAAAGTCCATCTGGGGAACTGAAGACCCTGATCTAAGTATTTAACCTAAGCCTAAAAGGCGTGTTAGTGCTACCCACATACTGAACACCACACACAACACAGTGAAACAAATACACAGTACCCGACAAATCACAGTTAAACAAAAAGTTAATCTTATACTCCTTTCTAGTTGCGTGGGAATAGAAACTATCACTTTCAGACATAGATTTACACACTTGACATCTGGACTTTTCACAACGAGTACATCCCCTTTCATCACAGTTATTGTTAGTAGCCAGCCTAGCCCTAACTAACAAATCCTAAAGGTTCTTACATCGCCAGAAGCAGTGACCGGAAGTGCAGGAAAAACCTAGTTATGCTTCTCTGAGTTTGAAAGCATAGAGTGGAGACTTCTTGTTGTTTTCACCACACTGTTGAATGCTGGATGGTATGTAATGACTAATGGAATCCTATCCCACCTCCCAGGGTATTATATATATATATATATATATATATATATATATATATATATATATATATATATATATATATATATATATATATATATATATATATATATATATATATATATATATAGTAATAGTAGGCCTCCGTCTGTCAATGTCAACCATGGATGGTGATGCACCCTAGTTGGCTGCTGCTGTAGGACCATGGCTGGAACAGCTTCGGTTGTGACTGATGAGGCCGACCCAGGAGCGACAGACTCTGCCACAGTGTCTGCAGGTGTGAGCGGTCACCGAGTTGTCTCCTGAGATGCATCCCTTCCGTCTGGCTCTCTTGTCCTCTGCCTGATTCAAGATCTTCTATCTTCAATCCTCTCTCATCTTCGACCAGATCTTCTACCATCTCCCGTCTTCAACTGTTTCTTGAGCACACCACGCCATCTGCTGCAGTCAGCTGCCATGTCGCACTTGTAGACATCCTGGAAGTGCGGCTTTGGTTGGCCAACAAGTCTTGTGCCAGACGCTAGCTCACTGTACAAGACGTCTTCTGGAATTTGGCTGTCTTCCATCTGGCTAACATGGCCCAGCCAGCACAACCTTTACTGTCTGAGCAGCGTGTACATGATGGGGAGGCCAGCATGTGCTTGGACCTGTAGCAAAAATAGCTTGTGGATATTTGTGTTAAGACGTGCATGTAACTCTCAGTGTCAGTTGGGTGTGTCGTGATAGTGGTTGTTAAGTTTGTGTCATGTTTTAGTTGCCAGACCTGCTGTGTTAGCGTCATAGCGTATTATAAAAGAAGCAGTATACTGTAAGCAAGGGAGTTCGTCGATTGAATGAATAGATTTGGTCACAAGAAGTTGTTGTGTTTCTTTAGGGGCTAGACCCTTAGGCCTTGCCTCACAAATGCCTTTACATGCATCCATATCAAAGAACCCACGGACGTTACAGACCTCTGTGTTTGGCACGTTGTTGCTCCATTTGATGTTGAGGATGCGGCGGAGGCAGCACATGTGGAAACTGTTCAGTCTCTGCTCCTGCTTTGCACATGTTGTCCATGCCTCACTGCTGCACAGAAGAGTGTTGATGATGCAGGCATTGTACATTGCCATCTTGGTTGTGGTTGACAGCTTGGGGTTCTCCCAGACATGTGTGGTGAGCTGACTAGTTGTTGTTACAGCCTTCCCAATGCGCTGGTTGACTTCCGCATAAAGGGACTTGTTGTTGGTGATTGTGGACCCAAGGTAAGTGACTTGGTGTAGAACTCCTAGGTTGTAGTTGTCGATAGTGGTGACAGGTGGTGCTTCTACACCCTGGGCCAGCATGTTAGTCTTCTTCAGGCTGATTGTGAGTCCGAAGTCTTTGCAGGTTTGGGAGAACCTGTCAATGAGTATTTGAAGCTCTTGAATTGTGCAAGTGGTGACTGCAGTGTCATCAGCAAAGAGCAGGTCTCTAACAGTGATCTCGCGAACTTTGGTCTTTGCTCTCAGTCTTGCAATGTTGAACAGTCTCCCATCTGATCTAGTGTACAGGCACAGGCGTTCTGTGGCAGTCCCAAACGTGCATTTCAGGAGCAGGGAGAAAAAATCCCGAAGAGGGTGGGCGCCAAAACGCAGCCTTATTTCACCCCATTCTTGATGTCAGAGGGCTCGGGGACATGTTGCCTCCATACTGCACCATCGCCTTTATGCTGTCATGAAATGACCTGATCATGCGATTTTACAAATATTTCAATAAACTCGGGTGTGTTCTTCACTGTGTTACTCTATCCGTACAGCCTATGTTACAATCAATTGCTGACCAGACTTCCTGCTGCGGACAAAGAAGACACTGTGCACCCCAACATCCTAGAAGTGACCTCCAAACGACAACAGACATTCAAGCGGCCATGTATAAATGGGTAGTGTCACTGAAAAATGTTTTAACGTAATCCGGATTTCCTGTAATCCGGACAAAATTTGTCGATCCCATCTGATCCGAATTATGCGAGCTTTACAGCCATTCCACGCTCGTCACAACGTGACATACGTCAAAATTATGAGTTAGAAATTGCCATTGCAAGAGTTCCTTATGATATTGATGGTCACAAAAGCTATTTTTAAAGCTTAGACCTAACAAATGAATATTTCTAAAATCGAATTGAAATTCGTGCTACCGCTTATGTACCACGCTGACTTTTTGAAATAGTCACGGCGTGACAGGATTTTTCCACAAGAAATTGCATGATCACTAAATTTCAATATTTCAGCTCTCGGACATTTTCAAACCTGTTGAAGACTATGAATATAAGCTCCTAAGTATGATATTTAATTGACAAAGAAAATTTTTGGAATAAAGCGTTGGAACAAAGCGACCATTGCAAACTTAGACAGTTTTCACAGCATGACGTCACGGCGTGACCAGTGAGAAATTGTACCTGTATTTATACGGCTCTTGGTCCTAAATAGTAGTAAAAGCTGGTAAAACTTAAGGAAACTCAACGCTAGAGTAAAATAAACTTCGTATGGAGTCTACATGCAATTACTGGGAGTTTTGTGAAGCTCGTTAGCAAAGTATGTTGTTGTCCCCATGTTGTTGTACTGCAAATAATGGGCTTTAAAGATCCCTGGTATAACTGGCGCTGCAGAAATAGCTCTACTTGGATAATATTTCTTATTTCCATCTCTTCAATTAGAAAAGGCTTTGCGTTGCTTTCACCGCTGATTGCATTATAAAATGATGCAGCGTTGCTTATGTTGACTTTCCTTAGGATCACTTTTTGTGTAGCAATCCTCTTAACTATTCCCCTAATCCCATCTACTGGTCCTTTCCCATGTGATGTTGCAAAAAGTTCCAACACAACCTTAATGAGTGCCGCTTTTGTAACCATAGGATAGCAGCAGCGATAAATCTGTTCTTACTTTGGCTGCTTGAACCATCTGATCAAATTTGCACTGTTTTCACACTTTCAAACAAGTAATTTTTGGCCAAACCTGTCAAAGATTTGAGCATTTTCATTACAGTGCTGCTCTTCATCTCTTTTTCTGGTAGGTCATGATTTTTGGTGACTTTTCCTTCTGGTCTTTAGATGACTTTTCTTTAAATTTCATGGCTTTGTCTTATAGATTTGATAGATTTGATATAATTTTACGTGTTTTGATACTTGTAGATAGCCAGACTTGGAACAGTGATCGAAATCAAGTTCTTTCTTAAATCGCCTTATTATATTTTCTATTGCTTTAGAAATGGTGTTGAAATTCGACAAAAGGAAAACATTGGAAGACTTTAAAGATGTGATTGCTGAACGGGTTGGCATCGGTTCTGATCAATTTAGAGTAAGTGACTCTTGATGGTGTGTTCCAGCATATTTCTGTGTGCTGCCTGTTGCATTGGTTGTTGTTGGTAGTAAGAGATGAAGAAAACCTATGAAACGTATTTAGTATTGATTTTTATACTATTAATTGGTACTGTGCGTCACTATCTAGCATTATCGAACTATTAAAGAAAAGATTCAATATGGTTCTCAGTTGTAATGATGATTCCATATCTTCACAGTCATAAGCTAGATCATGCACTAGATTCGGAGTTTATGCTGAATGTTATACACTTGTTACATGCACGTACACATTCATACATCTAGCAATAACGCATACACCCCAAGGCTTGAAGCTGGTGGGTAGCCCCAGCAGTAGCCTTGGTAGGAAATTTTCGACGACAATTCGTCTCAGGAAATTCGGAACAGTTTCTCAGGAATTGTTTTTAAGTATTGTGCTTATTCTGTAGTATACCTTATTAAACGGAGTAACCAACTGGAAATATAATTTGTAGTTGCAAGAAATTTCGCTATTGCTTCGTGAGAAATTTTGAATTTTTATTTTTGCTGCCATACCGTGCATTAATGCATGTTTTCTAAAGTAAATAGTTGTTAATCGTTTTGCCTAGTGCGTAGCTTAATAGTGTAAATGACGTATAAATATGAATATTACTCTCAATCAATTAAAAGTACTACAGTTTTCATGGGGACACACGGAACGTGTAGGTTGAGAAACTCTTGACAGATTTCTCATTCACATATATGGAGAAAACCCTTAGCCATAACGTCGAGCCTTGTGGTACTCCCCTCTCCAACAGCGTATTATTTTGTTATTTTAGAGCAGCTTTCATTCCGTACATCTTAAACTTCATTTGCAGTATCCTGTAGCACGCTGAGTGAGGCAGACAAATCTTCCATTGTTCCGTTCACTTTTCCATATTTCAGTTGAATGTAATTACTGTATTTCAGTGGAATACAGTTGTTTATATGCCTATTAATGATGGTTTTGTGATGTTTGTTTCTCAGGTTTATCGGGTATATTCAAATAATCAAGAATTTGAAGTTACTAGGTTGACTGACCAGCTCACAAGTTATGGCGACGAGACGAAACTTATAATCAAACTTGGCCGAGCACTTAAGCTTGGTGAAACTAGAATCAAAGTGTATCTGTTTAGGCCAAATGAAGAGGAGGTTCGTCATGTAGCAATTATTGTTTTTGCATGTTCTTTGTTCACCATATTTATTTCAGTTCACCTTTCGGTCGCTATCCGACGTTTCATACTCTGACGAGTGTCGGACGAAAAAAGCTTTCAGTATGCTAAAAGAATGTTTTCGCTTTTTTGTGCTATAGTGAAGTTCTGTAGTACCAACAGACTTTTCACTGCTCCGTTGATTTTATGTTTTTTTGTTGTTTATCATTCGCACGAGCCTTCGTGTCATATTTTAGCTGACTTGTGTTTCATAGCTTTGTATCATTTTGTATATGTATGGCGCATTTTCAATCTATGAATGTGATGGTATTAGCATAGTGTATGATGCAGTGCATTTTAGATAGATTCGTCTGATAATATTGACATAGACATAGTTTCATTGTCGGTAATTTTCGGTGTCATTCTTTGAACGACTTGGAATCCAAGTATTGTTTAGATGTTGTTGAGTGTGAAGTTAATATGTGAGAAAATGAATAACCCGAGAGGAACTTAAACTGACTACTCGCAAATTTGTACGTCTAGTGCTCTACCAGCTAAGCTTCACAATGTGTTGATTCGATAGCTCAGTTTGTGGGATACTTGGCATGTTTAGTCGAGGATTGCATATGCAGGTTCGAACCGCGCTTTTGGGTCCTTCATTTTCTTACGTTTTCAATTCAAAATCTCTCCAAATCCTATTGTCTTCATTTAATTTGTATTTTCTTATCTTACTTTTAACAGCATACCAAATTCTTGATGGAAACTGTTGTATCTGAGAGTATAAGAGTTGAAGACATAAAAGAAGACATAGTAAAGGAATTAAAGTCGACATTTAATATTGATGCAAGTATTGAAAGGTATCGTATTAAAAGCGACCCAGCTGAAAGTTTCTTACAATTTTTCCGGCTGACACTCCCCTAAGGATTCAAATACATTAATATTACTGATCGTTTTTTGTGATTGGTGTAAGCACATTTATAGCTAACTAGTTATTTTAGTAGGTTTCTTTCGATCTTTTTCCTGATGCTTCATACTCTGTGAAGAGTGCCAATCGGAAATGCTTCCAGGAGCTTTTGGCTACAGCTGCCTTTCATTTTCTACAGAAGCAATAAGATTTATTGTGTCTAGAACGGTTCTTTTGATTGCCTTGAAGGAAAAGGAAATTTTTCTTCTCCTTTGATTTTATATAGCTCCCATGTGTATTTTAGTTCTAGAGTTCCATTTGGAGTTTTTGTGATATTCTTACATATACTTTTGTTAGGATAAGACTGCGAAAGAAATCGTGGAAAAACCCTAGTACAATCTACACTAGCAAGAGTGTATTTGGAAAGGATATTCGATTGTCAACAAACCCAGACTTCCTTGTTGAAATTGTAGAAGGTATTTTGAATTAATACCAGTATTGCATAATTTATGCTCTCACCATCACGTGATAGTAATGTTGCATTATCTTGAATCAATTTGTTGAGAAGATATCAGTTTATGAAGCCAGTAGTTGCCAACACCCATACTTATTCACTGTCATTTTCGTAATGTTGATAAAGTTTTGGAATCGTATAATTGACATATCAACGTGAGCAACTTTGCTTCAAAATTTTTCTAGGGTTAATTAGGCCAGTTATAACAATTCTTGCAGATGAATCAGTTACTGATTGTAGATGATCTCAGAAGAGTTGAATTTATCATTGTTGATCTTAGATCCTCAGTGGCGCCAGAAGCAAGGGCCATCTTCTTCTCTGTCCTAGACGCTACTGTGGCAAAGTGGGCAGCGCTGTACCCTTGCACAATTATTACTGCATGTGTTTCCTTGGTTTTCTTAGAAATTTGTAACCTTTTGTAGTAAATAGACAACCCTGCCAGAAATAAGGGAGCTCTATAGAAAGATCTCCTTCAATTTGTTCGGAAGTTAGTTTCAACCATTGCTACATCTATGTCACTACGGTCTTCACTCTGATTCAGAAGGTTTCTCCAGCCATACTGAACTCAAAACAAAATCATCTACAATTTGCTGTAATTCCAACTTCCACTTGATATTTGAATAAATAGCAAATGTACTGTGAAAGGTAAATTGAGTAAACAGCCTAGTGAAAAATTCGTGATTTCATTAAACATGTCCTATACCAAGAAAACCATATTAATTAGTAACGCTGCTTTTCTCATCGCCGTATCCTTAGATTGTACCGCAACAATTGTTATGTCTTGAAGTACCTGGAAGAAGAATCTTCAATTCAGTGGCGTAACGGACATAGGTCGAAGTTAGAGCAACTCCTAAGGGTCCCCAAGCTTTTGAGGCCCCAACAGGACCCCTCTTAACTTTTGAGGTGTTTTTGCATTTAGTTGTGTGACAAAACATTTAGTAGCCTATTTGCACCGAGCTAACAGGCTAATTATTGCTTCTTTTCTCCCTTAATTATAGAAATCCCTTTTGTTTTTTTATCGATTTCAGAAATTTAAGTTTGAAAAGGCCCCCAAGCAAAATATTCCAAGAGCCTTATACCGTTCTGTTACGCCACTGCTTCTGTTACTCCAACATTTACATCAATAGCACTAGAATTGTCGAGAAAAATACAGTAATTTTCAGGATTTTTCAACCTATTAGTTATGCAGAAGTTGGTCATTGGCTGCATTGATTATCTACATTTATTTTACAAGACATCGTTCACATTAAGAGTTTCACCCTCTTTTCACAAATGTTGTAGCAGCTTTATTAGTGGCAGAATATCTCAACGAAGCAAGTGCAACTGCGAGAAAATGAACACCAGTGAGCAGTACCTCGGGTTTTGTCACATTTTCCCTTTTCCCAAACTCAACTTGAATATGTCAATATGAGTGAAATAAGTGTTCTGTGTGCCAAGTTTTTTATTCCAACCAGTATATATTAACGCTTGATTGTTGTAGCTAGGAAAGATACCATGGGCGATGTTCACGATAGAGTGGACTGCGTTTCTAACCTTATCAAATCAGATACATTGATAGAGGAACTTCAAGAGTTCTCAAGTGTAAGTTAACAAAGAGTTAATCATACAGAGATGCAACTTGCGAAATCATTTCTTCAAGCAAATGCCACGAAGAATGCATGCAAAGCTACAATATATTGTGACTGCACAATTCGCTAGCACTATTATTTTGGCATCCTGAAGAGTTCGCATTTCGTGCAATGCGTTTTCTTGCCAGTTTCAGTTTCGTATTGGTTTGCAGTTGTTTTGCAGTCATTGAAATGTGCCCTTTTTGAGAAGCTGCCCACGCCACTCCAAGGGGTTTCCCACGCCCCAGATGGTCATGGTCTCCTTTTCCACATAGGTATCAATTTGTGTAAACCCCCATCTTTTTACTTTGAAAGTCAGTAAATACATGCTACATTTTTATTTTCAGAATGTTATCAAAAGACTTCTATTGAAACTCTGTTCATTTATGCCAAACGATGGAGGCCTTCAAACTTTCTTATTGACGATTTTCAAGAGGTTATGATTGAAGACCGAACTGTGCAAGCATTTAAGTCAAAGGTATTGTTTAATCATTTTATTCATGATAAATATCTAAGACATTTATGATTACGACTTTTATCAGTACTTTTATCATTAATATCTTTGTTATAGTTATGAGTAACGTTGTTTGTTTAAATATCCAAAAAGAATACTGTTTGAAGACGTGCAGGCACTCTCCAAGAGAATTCCTGACCTGCAAACTCTTACTGTTAACTTTCTCTGCAACCAACGTTTTGCTATATCTCGTACCAGAAGTTGAGTCAGTTGAACTTATATATTGATCTTCCTCTCTTTCTATTTATTAATGATTTGTGGCTGTCATAGAGAATGAGCAGCAATATCTATTGAATTGTTACTTGTGATGCTGCATAGAAGCCAAATATAACATCCGGAAGTGCAGAATCTTCTAATTTCAAGATAGCAAGATTTCCCTTGATATAGGTCGAATTCTTCTACAAATTGAACTACAAACTGATCGTCTATACACAAAAATGATTGATTTTTTCTTGTCTTCTACAGCTGACACATTGGATTGAGTATGCTTAGCCATTATTGAAGTTGATTTCCATTTGTCTTGCTTCATCGAAATCTCGCTCATTGTCAACCTGTGAATGCAGAATCTTCACTGAGTTTAAAAATGAATCAATTTTTGTGTTTATTGGGAGTTTCTGATAAGTTGAGAAAATTTCGAAATCTCTATGCTAACACATAAATTACATTTTTATCTTTGTCTTTCCATCAGCTGTCAGAATTGAGTAGTTTACCAGAGGATAGAATTGAAATGGCAAAGGTATATATTGCTGTGTTTAACTTGATGATTTATATCAGTATGAAAACAGCTGCTTAATAGATAATTCCCTTTTCAGACAGTTGTAAGTATAATTTGGCTTCATCGTGTATGATATGTATAGATGTACCATACATTTGGTGCAGATATCAATATTTTTAAGTTCAGTCAGGTGAAAGAGCTTTTAGAAATGTTGATTTGGTAGAGTGATGCTTCGATCTTGGGAGCTACAAACCTTATGTCATTCCTTTGGAAGGTATGCATGCGATCTGACATCGCCATAAAAGGAAGGTGATTTCTTTGCGTTCATGGATGCATGCTATTATGATCTTTTTTATGCAATATTTATTAAGCCATATGATCTTAAAATGCCAAACGGTTCCATCCCAAACCGTAGTATTTTATCATATGCTCCAATCACAATCCATATTGTTAATGCAATATCAAAATACCATCCGCGTTATACTCAACTTTTGGTGAATATGCATGTGCGCCCTTTTTTGAAATAGGCATAGAGGCTCTAAGCTTATTGAAGCTCAATTTGCACCAAAGATTACGCATATGCTATGAATATTCCTCTTAGTAAGCTTAAATGCATTGGTAAGCATTAATACATCGGTAAGCATAAATATATACGAGCTTGAGAGGGAGTAATCCAGCAATAATATTATAACCGTTATGTATTAATATTATTACATTATTATATTATTATTATTATATTATTATGGTTATTATGGTTATTGTTCTTTTATCAACAAAACGTTAAGTCAACGGAGACTTCCGTGTTCCGTGTGTATTTCTACGTTTGTCTTTCGGCATGATGTAAGCCTTTCTATTGAATCATGATGCGGTACGAGTTGGCCGCTTTTTGTCAACAGCTTTGCTCTTCTTGGACATTTAGAACTAACACTTGAAAATTTTCATTTGTTGATGAATTGATCAAGAAGCACGATTGATAATTTTTGATCAATTCTATGAATTATCCAGACTGACACAAAAGCCCAACTTTGAAAGTTTGCCTTCTAATGTTTTCATTCCAAAGTTTTTCATTGGAGTTTTTTGATTGAATGCAATACAGCAGCTCCACTATGGAATCCGCTGCACATACTGTACTTGGGTCCTTTCCCACGTACCATTAATCGTTGTGTTTTGAAAGGCTAGAAGCAGCCTCAAATTTCATATCATAGGCGTATTTTGAGTCTTAAGTTTTGATTATGATAGGCATCAGTGAACCCGAAGCCAAATTACCTGGTGCATATTAAGGTGTAATCTATTTTGCTGTATCTGATTTTGTTTGGATGTCATTTGCTCTTGCAGGGGAAAGGCTACTTTCCATTTGAGTCATCTGTACTTGAAATGGATAGTGAGTTAGATTGGAATCCTGATGTAGCTAGTTTAACGGAATATCCACTTACTATTTCTGATGATGGCTCACTCATCTATTATAGGTAAGACAACTCAGTTATATCAACAGTTTTTCTTATGTTTAACTTTTTGAAAAGCAAAAATATGATGACATTGGAATTAAAATTTGTTGTTTTTCTTATGACCGCAGTATTCATCTTTGTTTTTAAAGAACAGAGGTTGTCTTTAAACCAGGATTTACGTCCTATTACTTGATTTCTTTCCGTTTTTTCTTCTGAATCTTCGATTGACATTGTCGTTTATATTATTCTTGCTTTTATGGTGAAATATTTTGACGTGAGGCAGAAGAGTGATGGGGAAATTTTTGAAGTTTCGTTATAGTGTGACCTATTTTTCGTACTTTGATAAATCAAATAATGGTGATGACATAATGCCTGTAAACTGATGTATTGAATAATAGCAAATGGTTTTTTATCAAATAATATGGTACCTTTCTGTGTCTTTTGAAGTTGTGCACACTTGATCCAGTTTTATCTTTATACTTATAGAGATAGCGATGAAAAGAAAGGGGAATTGTCAGAAGAGAAGAAGAAGGATATAAGAGAGAAAGAGAGGAGACGGTTGTTTATCTTTCCTTTCAAAGTAGACCCTCTAGAACACTCTTTACTTTTCTTGGCGAGCAGAGAATTTCGAGCAGATTCAAATTTAAGATTGACGCGCTGTTATCTGCTGTAAAAGTTGAGCAATCTCAAATTGAAGCTGGTCGAGGTGGTATTTGCAGTAAAAGTTCTTAGCAAGTTAAATCTAATGGAATGGGTGTCATTAGGAGTTTACAATAGTTCAATGCAACATTTCAGATGCAGTAGCTGAATAATATGACAACTGCGTTGCTTAAGACGCGGGCAATTTGCTAGATATAACATAGAACTTCGTCAATACTTAAGTGTTATATTATTTGATTTCTTATGTAACTTCACGTGTAGTATATTGTTTATATCTCAATGTGTTTTTGATATTATGATATTTTGATATGAAGTAATTTTGTATTTCTCTACTGATTCTAGGCTTCAGAAGAACACAACAACGTATTCACGAAAAGAAAAGGCACTAAAGATATACACAAAAAAGTCATGACCCTTTGAGCATAACTTATCATGACCGTGAAAATATACTCATTTTGTATATATGTATGTTTTAATGTCCTAGTCCTATGAGGGCATTGTCTGATTCAGGACGATCTGCGTTGATCAAAAGGACTTTGTAGTGTACCGTACACTTATGCATGAAGGCGTAACCCACATGCGGAAAGTGTTTTTTCATTCAACATTCATCAGAGTGTGAAACTAGGATAACGACCGAACTGTGAACGCAAATGTATATCGAAATGGGGATAAAATCACGTAACAGGAGTAGTATTTCGTAGGATTGGCATCTTGCATTTGCCATTAAGCACCCGCTCATTTATCGCCTTTTTGTGTTTTAGTGGAATTCTGTAGTGGCAGCAAGCTATTTACTTTGCCATGTAATAGAATTCGAATAAGACTAAGGGTTCTGATAAAATTTTCTTGAATGCCTTTTGCCTTAAGCGTTTCTATTGTGGGAACATCAGTTATATAGCACCTTGGCTTTTTTGGGACACTCACATACAGAGTTAATTCTAAGCTTGATGTCAGTTGAAGGTTTGCAAATTGTTTTAGATCTTTTGTCTAGAATTGGAAATGTATGCTTGTTTGAGATTTATATATTGTTTAAGTTTTTTCTGTATCTTAAGATTTATTGTCTTGTCATATGCCTTATATACCAACTGAAGGAAATTCTTACAAATAATTTGTGACTTAGGTTGAAGTAGAATATTGAAATGGTAGAGAGGAAAATAGGATGACTTAAAGAAAAACGTTTTGTAGGTTATGTAATGTTGACAACTGAATTTCGCACTCTTGAAAGTTGAATAGTTTTTCTTTTAGTGAGCCTGCAGAAAGCGATTGAGATCATCTTAAGACCGGTCAGTAGGGCCAATTATTCGTGCTGAGGTGTGTTTTTGTAAATGTTCTATTTTATCACCTGGGGGCGCCTTGTTGATTTCAAACATTTTAGGAAGGCGCTTACAGTAGAGAGGGGACTTATATCAAAGGTAACTTTGATACACTCTGAAATATAAAAGGTTCTCAGTGGTAGACTCATTTTGGAAAATATTTAAATATCAACCATTAATGATGTCGTCATACTTAAAGACTACTGAGTTGGAAGCATCTTCCTGGGTCACATTACCTTCTAAAATATTGCACTCGAACGCGGATCGATTTCTCTCTGAACACGAACGGCCTATCGCTTGTGCAATTTAGATCCATTGTGTGATTGAGAATGGGAGACAGTGCACAACTTGACGGGCCAGGGATGGGCAGGGCTTTCAGTACATTGGTAAGAAACACTTCCTATGTTGTATTCCACCCAGTTCTTTGATCATAGCTAGCTTTGTTCCTATAAACAGGGTTTGTTTTGCTGGTAGACAATTATCAATAAGTGTTGAATTTCCACAACAAAATGTGACTAGAAAATGCCCCCTCCCCTAGCAGGTAACCCATCAGCACGCCACTGGCAGAGATGCCTCGTAAAGCAACTTCTACTGATGCATGAAAAGTATATAAAGCTGTGTCTAATGTAAAACGTAGCTCTTCTCGTCTCACATTTTGCCTTGCATATATCTGAGTTCAATCGGGAAATAAAATTATGGGATGGACATTCTTGCACCTGCAGATTATGCAAAAGTTTTGTCAAAAATTTAGGGTTTATATAGTTATCTTTCATTCTTTATCTTTCAAAATTGCAGAGAAGGTTAGGTTTTGTTGGCGTTAATCGATTGGTTAAAAAATACTTGCCCGAGCACCTTTCTTTAGCTGGCTATATGCTCAGACTGAAGTAGAAATTATGAAAGCGCCTTCACAGCTACCATAATAGTAGTACAGAAGGAACTCTTATGACTTCACTACAAATTCAAGAGGAGCAGACCTCTTAGATTTGTGCATTGCCTCAGATCTTTGTATAGTAAATGGACGGAAGATAGGAGATACAAATGGAAAATTCACATGTTATACATGGAATGGAAGTAGTGTTGTGGACTATGTAATTGCATCATACGCCACCTTTGAAAAAATTAGTTATTGCCAAGTTAGAGATCTAATACCTTTTCTATCAGACCACAGTGCACTAAAATATAACCTTTGTTTACAACATAAAAGTCAAATAGAAGACAGTAGTCTTAATGAAATTCCTAAAAAATATTTGTGGGACTCAACTACAAGAGCAAATATGCTTAAAACATTAAACAGTCAGGCTGTGAAAGATAGCTTTAATGATCTCACTTTAAAATTGACAGCCATTAATTCTAAACCGTCATGTATAGCTAATGTGAAGATGGTAACAGATCAAATTAAATCAGCATGTGATATTAGCGGCATAAAGACGAGGAGCCACAGGAAACACACAACAAAATATAAAAAGCCCTGGTTTGATCTGGAATGCAAACTTCTTAAGCAAGATTTAATGCTTATAGGGAAGCAAGTTTCTAGAGAGAAACTTAATTCTAAAACTCGAAAAGAATTATCTTTGAAGAAGAAACAGTTTAAAAACTTAATCAAGAAAAAGAAATTAGAATATCAACATAAGACTATAAAACAAATTGCAGCAACAAAAAACAACCCAAGGAAACACTGGAAATTACTTGACACACTAAGACGAGATCATAATGAGCAAATAAATTATGTTGAAGCAATAGACAGTAGCCAGTGGATTAAAATGTTTAAATCATTATTGCAATCTGGAAAACAGATAAGTCTCTCAAATCCTATAGAAAACTCAGAAACTGATTCTACTATGACCAACTTAATAACTTTAACTGAATTACAGAATGCTGCAAAAAAATTAAAGCAAGGTAAATCGGCAGGTTTAGATCAAATATCAAATGAGATGATAATTTGTTGTGTTGAGACATACCCTGAGATATTTTTAAATCTGTTTAATAGTCTTTTACACTATAGGGTGTTCCCAGAAACATGGTCTCAAAGCATAATAGTCCCCATACATAAAAAAGGAGATAAGATGGTAGAAACCAACTACAGAGGGATAGCTTTACTGTCATGCATAGGAAAGTTTTTTAATGTAATTATAAATGAGAGAATAACAAAGTTTGCAATAGCAAATCAAATAATAAAGCAAGAACAGTTTGGCTTTGTAAAAGGAAATAGAACATCTGATTGTTTAAACATATTACATTCATTAGCTGATTATTATCTGAATAATAAAAAAGCCAAACTTTATTGACTTTGAGAAGGCATACGACAAAGTACCTAGAGATATACTACTTAGAAAGCTAACCAGTATGGGAATTAGAGGAAATATTTTTGATGTCATAGAAAGTATGTATCTCCACGAGAAAACGTGTATAAGAATTGGTCATAAACGAACTGACTTTTTTGATGTAAACATTGGAGTTAAACAAGGATGCATACTTAGTCCAACTTTATTTAATATATTTATTAGTGATCTTCCAGAACTTTTTAATAAGAACGACTCTGCACCAGCAACTATAGGAAATATAAAGGTAGGGTCACTTTTCTGGGCGGATGATATAGTAATTTTGTCAGAATCAAAGAAGGGCTTGCAATACTCTCTAAACCAACTAGACAACTACTGCTTACAAAACGAAATGAAAGTAAATGTTGCTAAAACTAAATGTATGATATTCAATAAAAGTGGCAGAATACTAGATACAAACAAGTTTTATTATCAGAACGAAGAACTAGAAGTTGTTAAACGCTTTAACTATTTAGGATTTCTATTAACATCGTCCTTCTCTATTAAAAATCTTCTTGATGACCTGTATAGAAGAGGATTGAAGGCATACTTCAAACTCAGAAACTGTTTAGGAGTGAATTTTAGAAACTATGCTAAATTATCGCTCGATTTATTTGATGCTTTAGTAAAACCTATACTAATATATGGAATAGAACTCTGGGGATGTTTAAAGCAGGGATTTAATGATAAGAATCCAATCGAAAAATTGAATATTAAATTATGTAAGCATATTTTAGGGGTAACGAAGCGTACTTCCAATGTTGGTTGCCGATGCGAATTAGGGCGGAAGCAATTACACATATCAGGCTTTAAAGTAACCATTGATAATTGGCTTCGCATAATTAATGACCCAATAAATGTTATTCTTAAAACGATTTATACGGAAGATATAACGAATAGGCTCTCTTGGACGCAAAGTTTGAAAGATATCATTGTAAAACATGGTTTAGGCGATATATGGGCAAATTCCCATAACAATACAATTAACGAACATCCACCTCGTAGACAATTAATAAACTACGTATATCAACGTATTACTGATATTAGTGTACAGAATACTATGTCAAGTTTAAGAAATCAACCGAAAATGCGGACTTACTTGTTGTTTAAGAAGGATTTTGGAATGGAAACATATATTACAAAAATAAGCAACTTGACTATACGGAAAACAATAAGTAAATTTCGACTATCGGATCATAAACTTAAAATAGAAACTCAGAGATACCAGAGACCAAAACCAAGTCCAGATCAACGAATTTGTACCACATGCGGAGAAAAAGAGGACGAACTGCATTGTACTATGAGATGCAAATTAAATAAACTTGAGAGAGAAAAAACTTTTGCATATATATCACTACATAACAAATGTTTTAATGGTCTCGATGAGACGGCAAAGTTCATTTTTCTGCTACAAAATGACCAAATTTGCGATCAACATATATTTCAGTTTATAACCAAGTGCCTAAAAAATAGCTATTCGCAGAATGAAAAACGTGATCTTTAATACCTTAATAACTTAGATCGCAGTTAATCATAGAAGAGTAGATCTAGAGCATTTTGTTTTATTTTATTTTTTTTTTTTATTTATTTTTGTGTTCGTTTGCTTGGTTGGTCAGTATTTATTTGTTATACTCATTCTTGTTTGTTAGACAATTTTAGCTCTAACCATGTTACGTTTACATTTTGTTATTCTTCAATAGCTGTTGTTACCTACTCTCCAGTCCGGAATAGACGTCCCCCCCCGACTATTTATTTTTTCGAAAAATGCACACCAGGACAGTCTTATTGCAACCCCCCCCCCCCCCCGCTTATTAATTTTGAGCCAAGAGGACATTTTCCCAACCAGACCAAGAATTGTCCGGAGAAAGTAACTCGTTGTGAATGTTTGTTGTGCTGAAAAAATGCTATCGTGAAATGCGTAATTGCTGCAAGAAGCACTGAAAACTCAGCCGACAGTTGTGCCAATGATGATGTCATTCTGAACGCCGATTATAGACACATTTTTAGCATGCTAGAAATATGTAATAAACGCAATAAATTGTTTTTCAAAAAGTTAAAAGTTTTTTATCCAGTGCATATGTTGGTCTTCTGTCCACATCCATTAATAACAGCCCACCCCATAGACATTCACCTTGGAGCTTTTCCACCCCCCCCCGCTTATTGCAACCCCCCCGCTTATTTACTTTGAGACTTTTTTCCAACCCCCCCCGCTTATTGCCACCCCCCCTTCTATTCCGGACTGGAGAGTATGCGATGTAAATTGTACGTAGGCTATTGTTAGAAATAAAAATCTGAAAAATCTGAAACCTGAATCCAATAAGACATTAGCCCAGATGGTCAAGTAGCTAAGATGTGCCGGTCAGAGATGAGAAGAAATGTGCTAAGAGAATTTGAAAGCACATTGAATAAATCTCAGTCACTAGCTGTGAAATTCTGACTGGATCACTTGCTGAAAACCGCTGAAAACCTATTTAAAATGGGTATGGCATTGAAAATGTGCGTTCTCTTCGGCCTAAAATATGACATGTACCGTAAATCCTCGAATAAGCCCCCGGGGGCTTATTTGCAAAAATGAATTTTTGGGTGGGGGCTTATTCGGGGGGAGGGCTTATTTCAAAGTCTGGCATTTTCCTCAAAGGTTGACATAATAAACGACATAATTTTCTCAATCAACTAAATTTTGAGCTTCTAGTTACAGAAGCTCATATCGTTAAAAGAGTTACAAAGTGTTGTGTGAAGATTTAACAAACATTATGTTTCTATTGTCAGGAAAGTCACGTTTCTCTTTCCTTTTTTGCCTCCATTCAAAGGAAGTGATACTGTACAGCTATTGTCCTGTGAGGGCTTCTTGAGATATGATATTATTCTACAATTATGCTTCTCTCGAATAAGCCCCCATGGGAGCTTATTCGAGGGGGGCTCATTTGCAAAAATGATTTTTTAGGTGGGGGCTTATTCGAGGGTGGGGGCTTATTCGGAGGTGGGGGGTTATTTGAGGATCTACGGTACTGCTATTTTTCATAAAAGAGGCCAAAACAATAAAGATTTTAAAAAGAAATGTTAGAAGCCATGACTTTCATTGCAACTGTAAACTATGTAAACGGTGTGTCAAAGATCTAGGGCTTGTGTAGCAGCAGATACACTTTTACCTTTTCTGTGTATATTATTTTTCATTTAATATCAGCATGTACTTTAAGTTAATAATTATGGTTGGCATTAAAGATTGGTAGTTGGTTAATAATTGGTAGAAGAAAAATCAACCTTAAATAAAGAAATTATCATCATTACACGTGCTTTTTATAAGAAATTACAGTCCGGTGCTGGTAGGCAGTTTCTTAAATCTTCAGACCATTTTGATACAAAACATTTCTTACATGTTTCTTAAATTTCTTAGGTAATGACGTTTTTAAGTGTGCTTCCAGGGTAATGTAAATTGTTCACTCACATTCAGAGGTAAACTAATGTAATGTGCTAATTCGAAGAATGATAAACGATGGTGTATTATGTCCCTCAACAACCTTGCTCCACACAACTTGCAAACAATGTTTTCCTGAAATTTTCACTACCCTACTTATAGAAAAATACTTCAAACGGGCAAATATTGTTCTCTTCAAGAGGTGCAAAATTATGGAACGGCCTCTCAGCTGAGACAAAGTTGGTGTCCTCACTGACAAATTTAAGACTCATTTGACGTGATTTCTCCTTTGTCAATGTCAAGTTGAAGTCGAAACAAAATTAAATGGAAACTTATTGAGTTTGCAATTTACTCAGAATGAATACAAACTGCATATGAAGTCTAGTATTGCGATATACAGGTCAATGTCAAGACTGTTTCGAGTGTCAACTCGGAAAATTAAAACTGCAAATTATAGAAGTTTCTTAGTTTTTTCAATTTGGGTTGGGTTGTTTTTCAACTTTCGAAAAATTGAGCATACTCTTTCCTAGGGTTCAGTCATTTATAACTCTGGGTAGTAGGGCGGGCTAGAATTGGGTAGGGCATGAAAACTTTTTCTAGGATACTGGGGGGGGGGTATGAAACTTTGTAGAGAATTCTTGAGGGATATAAAATCCTTTAGAGACAATATCTAAAGAACATCAACTCAATGACTTGCAGAAGGTTACTTATCACTATATACGTATCTAGTTGTCTGAGTTTATCCACCAGCAATTTTTCTGATTTAAGTTTTCTATGGTATACTGTCTTATTGTTGTGCTCTTATTAGCATTCATCACAACTGTTTGTTCAAATGAAGTTTCAAGCTTAAATAAACTTTTTCATGAAAACTTATATATGCCTTATGCAAAGAAATCTCACAAAGAATGATATTTACAACATTGTGTACAAAGGTTTTCCATGCGATATTTCCCAGCAAGCACTTTTGCAGAACACATTTTCTATATGTGATCTTTCAAGTAGATGATAGTGGTAGTTGTAACTTTAAAAGTAGCAATGAAGAAATCTTCCCTGAAATCCTTACAGGGTAGATAGCAAGTGGGGTGTGAAACTTATCACTTATTTCTCAATAGGCTATGAAAACTTTCAGACAAAAATTGAAGGGGTATAAAACTTTTGACCATTTTCAAATGATATTCCATTAAGATTGCGGATGAAAAAGTTAATGAGGTGATATGAGCCAGGTGAAGGATTAAAAGTGTGAAAAAATATGAGCATGGTGAAGATTCAAAGGAAATTCAAAAGATACCAAGAGCACTCATTGAGAAATTAATGATACTATTAAAAGTTATTTTTGTCGATAAGTGATGCTCCCAAAAACATAGTAGAAATTTGAGATCTCTTCTCGAGTTTGCTATACCTAGACTGTCTTACCTTCTTAGCACGTCAAAGTGGGACACCTTTCAAAAATTAATAAATTTCACTACGTGTTTTTTATACAAAACAGGTTTATAAGAAACCTCGTACTAAACAGCCTAAAATTTACGAAACTTTTAGAACTACCAGGTAAGAGTTAAGAAACTTTAGATATTTCTTTGCCATCTTTCACAATCTCGGACCTTTTCTCCTTCACGCGTTTAAGATGTTTCCACTACAGTATGCTCTATGCCGGAAAATTATGAAACTTTTACTAGTAGGCCATGAGCCATGTTTCTCATAAAAAACCTGCACGTTTGAAATGGTATACGTAATATCTTGTGCATACAAATTAACTTTACTCATAGGCGGCAGAGCCGGGGCCGGGGGAGGCGCCACCTTTTGCGGCAAATGGTCCTTTTTGTAGTCTTTTAAAAATCTAAGCAGAATTTCATGAAGCATAGTCAATGAGCAAGAATCAACAATTCAACTTCTTATACTAATTCATATACCCTAAACAAATTCGTATGCCTTGGATAAAATAATGAATACATGACAGAGATAAACCATGGTACATATAAATTTAAAAACACTTGTGAAAATCCAGCAGCATTACAGGCTAGAGAAAATCCAATAGCATACAGCAACTTAGACACTTTTTCGGTAGCTACAGCTTTAGTACTAAATCTACTCGATCAAGTTTTAGTCCGGAAGATCGTTTTTAAGCCATTCTAGCAGGTAAAATTTCAAAATTCTTCTGTTGCATCAGACCCAGCTATGGTGGGTCTTGCTATGTCACTATAAGGGAATATCTGCCCCCAGGTATAATCAATGATCCCTGTAATTGAGTGTAAATTTGCTCATGGTTGATAACTGTAAATGTCTAAGCAAGTTGCAACTATAAATGGAGTCCTGTCAATAAATTGCCAAATTTGCTAAGGTTTCTATTGATAAATTATCATATTTTGCAATGTACAGTTGAAGTGGAGGCCTTCAGTACTCTTTACATCCTCTATATATTTGGTCTTTCAACTAGAGCCCCACCACACTGATCAGTGCCCCCCCCCCATCAAAAACATCACATCATTTAAATCATTTGGCATGCCCGTATCAAAAAGCCACACAGCCACAACAAAACAACATGATGGCATTTAACAAAAGTGGCACATTGATAACAGAAAATATATTTTTTGAAGTATCATGCCTGAGCAAAACATTCCTGCCAAAAGGACAAAAAATGGAAGTACATCATACTAAAGCTCATTTCTTGGAAAATTTTCCTTTTACCTCCTCCTTAAGTAACGTCCAAATAGTGATCTGGTAAAAGTCCCTTCTAGGCGCTGCTAAGATGTGTCAGTTGCTAGAAGCAATGCTTCCATGCATTTCCTATTGGATAGAGAGTCTGTAGGTCAGATCATCATCATCTAACAGGAGGTTCAAAATAAATGGCCGTGGCTGGCCATTTCCTTCTATCCTGTGCCATTCTGTGCAACTGAATCATACTTTTTCCACCAGAAATCTCTTTGATGTTGTTGCTAAATCTATCTTTCGGTCTTCCTCTCCCTCTTGTGCCATAAACCATTCCTAATATTAAGTCACAGGTTATGTCCTTTCCCCTTAGCATGTACCCAATGAAAGCCATTTTTCTACACTTTGTTGTTGCTAGTAGTCTCTCGCCTACATCCATCTTATTCAGAATCCATTCATTAGTTTTCTTTTCAGTCCAATTTATGCGCAATAAATAACGATAGCTTCAATCTTCTTCTTGTCTATATTTTTCAATACCCAACATTCTGAGCTGCAACTGGCTATGCTAAACACTAATGTGAGTAGCAGCCTTTTCTTTGTAGAACAAATAATACTTTTGTCTTTCCATATGGTTGTCAATGAAACCATTGCACTTCTTGCTATGCATAACCTTCGGTGGATTTCTTTAGTGTCATCATAATTATTGGTGATCAGTGTTCCGAGATACACAAACTCTTTTACATTTTCAATTATTTCATTATTATCGACTTTAATGTGGTCTGCATCTTTTGTGTTCTGGTTGCTCTTAACTATTTTCATAACTTTTGTTTTACTTGAATTTAATGCCAGTCCAAACAGGTCAGATACATATATTAATTACTATCAAAGAATCAAGTCACACCTCTTGTGGCATGCATTTCAGACTATCAATTAACAAACTGCACAATTTTCTGCATTAAGGTTCAAAGTTTTAAAGCAGAAGACAACCTATAGCTAAAGATGAATGGACTATAATAAACTGAACAAACTGACAACAATAAAAACACATACAGCCTCCAAGATGTGATGGCCACACTGATGATCTTTACTGCTATTCATCCTTGAATTGCCCCCCCCCCCTGAAAAAGCTCATCTTGAATAAGCCCCCACACTGAAGATGATGAAGACTGATGCTTAAATTTAAACTGTATATTTTGCAGAAAGGAATTTTGACAATGAACCTTTTATGGGGCATGGCAAGTATCAAATAGTTTCATAAGCCCCCTCAAATATGCCTTCCCCTGAAAAGAAGCCCCCTCCCAGCAAGTATGAAAATTGAACAATCCCCAGGGGACTAATCCAAGGATTTATAGAATGTAGATAGTAAAAATTTTCTTGCAATCCATTTAGTATGATAATTGTAGTTCTTCTCTGTCTAAGTTCCATGCACACATAAAGAGAGTTTCTGGGTGCTGCTCTAAAACCTTGTCTTTAAAGGTATTACTTCCTTAGAAATTCCGCTCTTTCAAAAAGTGGATATTTCCTACATATGAAAGAAGACTCCTTACTATTTAGTAGGAGTATTGCCTGTAGCCACAAACTTTGAAAGGAAATAGTGATTTTGTAACCTTTTAATTACAGTGTCATCCATGTACACATGCACCATATTACTTTCTCAACAAATAAACAAACAAATCTGAATCCAATTTGTCATTCTCTGATAGTGGTTCATCATTTATTTTATGATCCAGTATGGCAGGCAGATCTATCGGTCTCTTTCTGTCTATACAGATGTCTGAACAATTGAAACTGTTATTCATATGAATACTTCTTCATTTACACAGCACATTTAACTTATTTTAAGTCTTAAATACTAGATTAAACAAATTCTAATATAATACAGATAAATTTTTATGGTTCAGTTCCACACATCACAATCTATACAGTTTAATTTCTTCCAAGTATACAACCACGTTTAGAACATAACCCTATAGTGTCAAATATTTCAAATGTAGAGCAAAAGTAGAAACTCCTTAGAAAGAGCCAAGACTTCCAGCTCTAAACGCTCTTAGTCCTTCCTCAAGACAGTTGATATCCAAACCATTGCAAACGTGAATGCAAGTGACACCCAATTGACGTATGTCTTTGATATTCCTTTTTTCATCATCAAAAAAGATCATTTTACCATACTCAATCTCACTACTGCTCCGAAGTTTCTCAAAGTGAGCCAACTTGCAACCTGGATATATCTCTAAATGATCAAAGAAGTGGTAAATACCAATCAGTCTCAAAAAATCCTTTGCTTCTTTTGGTGTCTCTGTTCTTGATGCTGCTGCTATTTTCACGTCCATTTTCTTCAAGTTTCGCATAATTTCTAGCACCTGTGGGTATAAGTCCATTGAAGTATTGTACTTGTCCACAACTTTCCCATGCTTATCTTTGATAAATGGAGGACAGACATGTGTATCAACCCAGAAGGGCCATAGAGTATAGTCTAAGTCAAAGACAATTAAGTGTGGTAGCAGTTCCTTGCCTAGCGTTGCCAAAAGTGTTTCAGATAATTCCATAACCATGGATATGATGATACTTGCACTTCAAGTTAAAGCTCAGGCAATGAAAAGTATTGACGCACCGAAGGAGCTGTGATTGGGGCCATGGCCCCCCGGCCCCTGAAGGATTTAGTCATAGGAAAATCGAGACAGCTAGCGAGGAAGAAAGAGAAGATCCCTCAGGGGATGACTGGCAGGTCCACACAGCAAGGTCCCATACACCCAGTTTCCAACGACAAGCTTGCAAAATATGTGATGTTTAGCCCAGAGAAGGACAACAATGGAATCTAACCATAACTTTTGTCGGTGGGGATTTTTTGCTTCATAAATAGAAGCTCCCTCCTAGAATATGTAAAATTTATGTCATTGCTTGTGGCGTATGCTGACATTATTTTGCTGAATAAACTTCTTCTTGGAATAAATGCACAGTATTTGAAAATACACCCATAGTTGGAAGAATAAAGAAAAGACCGCACGTACACATGCACACACCAACGCACAACATTTTACCTACAACTCATCATTCTTACTTGTGGCAAGTGCATATCGTTTTAGTCATTAATGTTGACCCATTAGTATGGGTCTCGCCAACATTTTGTATTCAAGGCACAATGCCTCGTTTAACGGGGACTTGCACTATGGTTAAAATTTCAAGGGTGTGGTTGCGATTACTCTTTTCCTCTTAGTTTCCCATCTTTAATTTTTTTCATATACGCATTAAAATTTGTTGAAGTTTCTCACATACGATCAAAGATCTCGAGTGCCGTTTTCTATAGATAATAGGCCCATCTCTACATCAACAAAAGATATTGCTTTACTATGAAAATCTTACCAGAAGCTTGGCACCTAGATCCCGTTCTCTCTAGCTGCCACTTTGGCCTAAAGTGCGGACGGAAAAGCAACTCACTTCTTTGCAGAGTATTGGATGATACGATAAGCCTAGCTGAAGCCCAATAAGTGAAAATGTGTGCTTTTGTGAATTAAGCTTGCCCCCTCTCCCCTTCAAAGTCATTATAATACGCTTTTGTCTATGCCGGAAGAAATAATTGGCGTTCAATGAAGAATTATCATTTGGCATGTACTCGCATAACTTCTAATTGCCTGAAAGGTGTAAAAGCTAATTTATCCAAAGGGTAACTGATATACTGTAGTAAATACTCCATCATGTCAAGAATTTTGTTATTTGAAAGTGCTATCTAAATAACTTTTCTCCGTCTCCATTTTGGCGCAAGCTTTTAATTTTTGCTATTCTTTAGGTTAAAAGTTTGAAATTTCCAGCTCGATCTTAGTGAAGTGTAGAACAGAAACCTGTTCGAACTGGATTTTGACAAAGAAAGCATTAATGGAGTGTTCAGTGAAAAAAGAAAAATGAAAAAAGTTCAGTGCTAGATTTTTGAGGATAAGGAAGGCGATATGTTGATACAAATCTCAAACTCGAATTTTCAAGCCATAGCTCAGACATGTGACACCGGGCTAGGATCAGCATAGGTTCCAAATTCCAAGCCCTTATTCTAAAACGTGTATAACTTGCGATCGTTGACAAAATTTTGGTTGATTGCAACGGTAGTTTTTTGCTAAATTTATTAAGGAACTAATTTTTGAAAAAATTTTGAAAATCTCAAACACATTTTACACGATGTTTTTTCCGAGGGGTAGTAAAAATCGCCAAAATGGGCCTAAATTTAGCTGTGAAGGG
Source organism: Mastigias papua (assembly GCA_964019165.1). NCBI lineage: Eukaryota > Metazoa > Cnidaria > Scyphozoa > Rhizostomeae > Mastigiidae > Mastigias > Mastigias papua. Next base: position 5,140,337 of record OZ025287.1, read on the forward strand.
CATTTGTTGATAGAACCGCGTGCTCTTATTGGCTAAAAAGATATGGAGAATTTAAATGTGATCAGAGCTCTCAGCCAATCAAAGATTTGGAACCTATGCTGCTAGGGTCCCCTCTCTAAATAAACAAAGAAGAGCCACGAGAGAAATTGCCAAGGAAAGAAATTAAACAGAGCATAAATAGGAAATATATCATTCCATATGATTAATGTTGAAGGAAACATTTGAAATACATCAATGTCCATTCTAACCAAACAAACAAATCTGCCAACGCATTAAGCTTTGAAATCTGAAAAAGATGAAAATAGACTCAGAGAGAACGAAACAATACTTTGGTGAAAAATGTTCTACTTTTACTCTATATTGAAACTCGCTCTGAAGCTAAATGACTATAAAGCGTGTATATGCTTAGTACGTCAACAATTCTATTCAACATATGTAAAAAATCAATGTCTGAAGAGATATAGGTCTTTTTATAAGAAAACCACCTTTTTGCTTGAGCCTCAATTTTCTAAACTTCTCCGGAAATCGAGGCTGAGGTTTTCTGAAAGTTTTCTTAACTTATACTGGAGTAAACTGGCTAAACGAGCTTAACAAAATTTGATATAAACTGTTTGATACAGGCTATCCAAGATTTTCAAACAAAAGTTTCGATCTTTGTAAACTTTGTAAAGGAGCTTACAAAGAATGAGCCAATATCGATTTCTAGCACATAAAAAGATAAGGCTTAGAACTTCAGCCTTGTGATTTTCTTAACATTTTCCTAAGATTTTCGCCTTTTGAGGCTAATTTTCTTTCAAACCTTTTTCCTAAAAAAAAGTGCATTCTCTACAGCTTTGCCATGTTTCAAATCCAGACGTTTCGAAAACGATCTTCCTTTCATAGCCAGCGATGAAGACAAATACCAAACAAGTTTGAAATTATAGATCGTCATCAGCGACAGAAAACCTTCATTGTTCACTTCACAAATACAGCTGGGTTTTCATTACTGATAAAAATTCTCCATCGCCAGTGGAAAAATCTGCTCTATAGGGAAGGTTCAATATGAAATCATGTAGTTTGCAGCATAGACAGAACATCAGGCCATACATCTAGCAAAACAACATACGAGCCGATGCCAAATAGCTGGAACAGGACATTAGTGAGAATAAACTTAATAAAATCAGGTAGTATATACCAATAAAGTTAATCTGTGCGGTGAGATATCTCATTGCTGGAAGCAAATTGGCACAGTGTTGTACGTTAAGCTACTTCTATTAGGTTAAAGTGAAAAACGGTTCGAAATTGGAAAATTCACATAGCAATTCACTACCTGTAACTCACTGGTCTGTTCTACTCCATGGGCGCCAAGATGGAACATGCTAAAATATTCACGGAAAATAATTCATATACTTCAAAATCAATAGTCCACGAAAATCTACAGATTGCTATAGAATGTGATATAGTTGATAATTTGTTGAAAGTGAGAGTGCAAGAAAATAACTGACCCAAGGGGGAATCGAACTCACAGCCCTGGTGTGGGCAGTCCTATCTCAAAAACAGGTGCAGCCTCATCAAGTCGATCGGCCTGCGATGGTTTCCCTGTGCGAACTAGTGAGGAGTGGGGCAGTGCGAACAAATAACTTGCAATTGAGTAACGGTTTGAAAGTGTGATCCGATAGTCAGTTCGTAGAGTGCTTGATGTACAAACTTACGGGTCGTGAGTTCGAGTCCCGCTCGGGTTAAGTACTTTCTCATACTCTCACTTTTAAGCATTTATATTCAACAATAATCAATATGGTACTTCTAGGGACTTTTTCTTGCGGGGAATAAATGACAAATTTCGTATGTTGTTATGATATTTGTCACAAACTTGAAACAATAACGACACCGCTATGCATTGCCTCGACTGATACATGGCTTATTTCAAAATGTACAATTTTGCTCTAATACTAAAATTCAATATATATTTTCTGGGAAAAGAATGGGAAAACATTAGGAAAGACACAGGATTAAATATTGTAAGCTGACAGAAATGTTTCATATATTGAAAAGAAATCAATTCCGTAAATGCAAATTTCGGAGCACGGGAACAGAGAAGCTGACAATCAGTACTATCAGCAAATAGTTTTGACGCCTAGTTGCGGGGGGGGGGCAGGTATTACAGGTATTAGTCTAATACCTTCGTTTTTCCAAGGCAACTTTGTTTTGAATTGTATTACCTCTCTCTTGTCATATCCTGCTGGCTATTGCAAGATTGTTCCATGTGAAACAGTGACGTTTGACGCTATTCAATGAATCAAGCTTCCTTCTGTTAGCTGGATGAGCTAGAGGAAGCCGCAGTCCATCATTTACAAGGTATTAGCCTCCCGATTCTAATACCTTGAGACAAAAATTATGTTGTATTCACAGACCTCCCAGGTAAAATTTACGAATTCCTTTATGAATTTATGCCAGTTCTCTACCATATCTTCAGCCATTTTATGCTACAGTCTCAAAGAGTTTATGCTATTTCATGATAATATTTATTAAATTTCATGCTATTTTATGGAACCCAAGCTGGCCAGTCAACTATTTGGTCGTTTAAAGAACTTGCCAGAAATATGATCACTTAGACATTTACACGGGGCAACTCAACCACGTTTATGACATGCGCAGTGTAAGAATGGTGCCAAAACTATTGTTCGCGAAATCTTACAAACTATTGTTCACCAATCAACACACTCTTCGTAGACATATGCAGATATTTGGCCGGTCAAAGCCGTTTACACGAGGCCATTCGCTGACTTGAACGGCCGAGATCCAAGGAAGTACGCTTTCCTAAGTGGCCGAATATTTGCACGCCTAAGTGACCTAAGTTTTGGTTGGTTACACGCGTTCTAGCTCAAGGCCTAGTTCCAAAAGTTCCTTATTTTTGTACCTCCAGTAATCAAATTGTAGTTCTAAAAGCTCCTTAACAGTTCCTTAATTATAGCGCACACTTAGTGCCATAAAAGTGGTGCAGACACAAGGAAACAATGAAATACTGAATTTTGCCTCTAATTTTGGCCGTAACGTAAGATCAATGACAAATGAAGGACTCAACACAAGCAAAGCAAACAAACTATTCGGTTTTGACTGCAAATGGATGGAACCAGCTTCCTAATTCTTGAATGCTTGGTGTTACAAAAATCTTTTAAATTGAAAAGTTCCTTAAAGGAGTTTTCCTTTAGTAGTATAAGTTCTTCAAATATTTTGGCATTCTAGATGTAGGTTCCTTATAAAGTGGTTACATATAAAAAATCGTGAAGTCGGCTCCGTGTAAATGGGAAGGCTAAGAGGCCTAATATTTGAACGGCCACCTATTCGGCCGGCCCCGTGTAAACGGCACTTTAGTTTCTCATTTCTAGTACCTTGGCGGCCACTTTTGTCTTAGAAGCACACGGGTCGCATAATAGGGGCTGTTTATCGTTGGGCTGCTTTCCATGCTTTCTCAATCCTGTCGATTCAACGTGGCCTAACCTATGAACAACGGCTACGTTTTGCGAAAGACGGAAGACCTTGACCTGAAGTCACATTGAAGAATCGATCGTTAGATTCAGTATATGAAACTTTCGTTGGGTATATGAAGATGCTAATAAAAACACGTATTTTCGCTGGCCTTGTCTTATCAATTCTATCTTTTTAAACTGCTTTTAATAGCATTACTTTAAACTAACTAAAGTTCTGTTTTGTTTAAAGACTGTACCCACAACTTATATTCTTTCAATCGAAAAAACACCAAAGACATTCAAAATTATTTTTGTACAGATTTCTTCTAACTCTATGCTTTCATTAACTTCAAACATAAAATCACCAACGTAAAATAGTTGTAATCGACGCTTTTATTGCACCAGCCTACGGTCGCGGCACTTCGGGGTATTAGAGTCACGAAACTAATAGCTCACGGTTGGCAGTTTTGGGCTAATAGTAACACGAGAGGGCAGAGAGAGAGACGACGTGAGGGTTTTCAACTGATCTCGTTCAGGTAGTAAGGCAATGTCTACACAATCTGCAATTATCATTGGTTTCAACTGCATTTCTGTGGAATCCACTTTCAATATTTGACATTGCATAAATCTAATTCCTTTGCATACAATTTGAAGCAACATCTGAAGGTAAAATGACCATTCATTTAATGCACTTTCCACCAATCCAGAAGGCCTGGTCAAAAATATTTGTCCTGTGGGAGCACCACCAGACCCAATTTATTGTCCAATAATACCATAAAATTATACCCGCCAGCCGCGACTGGGTACAAAAGTAAAGTTTCTGATAACATGGTCTGTTCTCATTCAAAGTAATGAACAGCTCTGTAAATACGTATTTGTCTAATGAAATTTTACAATAATAGCGATAACTAGCAAATACGTTACCATAATCTGCGGATGTTGAAAATCTTGCGTTTTTCTGTTGTTTTGTATTAAACCATTTGTTATTATAGCTGGTGTACTCCATAATGTACCATGTGATTGAACTTGCTCAATGCTAGTTGGTGGAATAAACGCACTGCTTGCTGGGTTTACATCTGCGCTTTTCTTCTTTGCTTCACTCACATTTCGATCAGAGAATCTCTGTGTGCTCCTTAATAACTTCTTTCGGGGATTCTAAATTCAAAAATAGTACAAGTCAACGCTTTTCAGGTTGAAATAGACACTTACAAAAGGTACAAACGTTCAAAATAATCGGTGAGCAAACAAGGCCTATATTAAGAGAATAAACATTATGCATAACATGACCAAAAGTTTTGCCTCAACATGTGGGAATATCAATAAATAAGGATAAGACGAGTGCATGCTGGTCCATGATTGTCGTTCTACTCAAAACAGAATGTACAAAATACATGAAAAAGATACATGACAAATACTTCATATCTCTTCGTAAAATATGACAATAGGACACAAATGATTATAGTTAATTTATCTTCTAGAAATTACAGTCAATTAGTTGTACTCCGAGGATACAAGAGTATCCAGCAAAAGGGGATAATGAATCAAAATAGGGGATTAGAGGATTAAGGTATAAGTACCATTGGGAGTCCAATGTCAGCATAGTCTTGTTCAGACATCAACATTAGAGCCTCTAAATCAATTTCATTTTTCTAAAATGCAAAGGTATGCCAATCACTAAAAAATTAATTGAAAATCTTCTCAATTCAATGGGCCAATAGCCAAAGCCAATGTTCACAAGCAATCTTTTCCTACCTCTCTACAAAAATAATCTCTCTAGTATCAGACAAGTCTATGATCTTTTACATATAAACTCATATAAATAAAATATCCGACAAAGAAATATGAATCTCTCTATAGGTAGCTTGGTATAGTTTGAATGATGAATAACTTCAATGACTTCCCTCAGTAAATACGAGTTATAATATCAATATCGAGTAAAAATTCAAGTAAAAAGTTACAAATTCTTTATAAGACCATCATCTATTTCTACACCAGAATACATCAAAATAATTACTAGTTTCTTTAAAAATGAACTTTACAATAGCTTTATCACAACCAAGTTCCTTTATCCTGTCGAATACAGAAATCGACGATCTGAATATGGCACCGATTACACCCATGGATAGATCAACAAATAGATCATTTTATCTTGAGACTTTAATTTCACACGCAACTGTTGGCATTTGCATCGTTTTTAATTGAGATAGGGGAAGAAGGTTGCACTCGTAACCAATAATCAGTGTGAACTAGTGACAGACAAAGTGATACAACTAGAGAAAAGAAAATGTAACAAACACTGATGTAAAGATATCGAGCTTTGAAATGCAGATGGAATAATAAGATCGAATAAGGAGACAAGGGAAATTTGCAAGAAATTAAAAGGCAAATTTGCAAGAAAGTAAAAGGCAAACACATCCGGTATATTACAGGTATTGGTGTAAGAACTCATAAGGGAGAAAAATGGGAAAGCGGATGCATACTATATGAAGCTATGCAGGGAAGTAAACGTGTAAGAGAGGTGAATAGTATTACAGTAATAAATTAATTCCTTGGAAAGATCATGAAAGCTCTAAAGGCTGGTGCACAAAATTGACTCCGTAAAGTATCCTAAACTAACATTGAATTCTGCAAAATTACTAACTGATTATATGATACAAAAATGTCTGTTTGCGATGGGTGATGTATCAAGACACTCTGCCAGAATCAATCCTGTTTAACGACCAACTTTAAATTACATAAGATAAGTATTCAAATTTGTCCCGTACCATCCCGACATAAAAGGACAATCATAATAAAAGGAGCGCTAGCGAGTCATTTTCCATTTTTGGATCATCAAGCAACAGTTTCTATTTCTTCCTGCTCAAAACAATTTTGAAAATTAATATTTACCGTTTTGTCACCGAAAAGCATCCTTAATTCTTCTCATGAAGTGGGATATTTTCTTCATGTAATCGTTAATGCTGTGACTGATCATTTTAAATGCATCATAATAGTCTAACTGTGGCATTAGAATCCAACCTCCAACCAAAGGGGGAATTTTCCCCCTCACGCAGTCAAGCCTTTGGTACTGCTAGGATTATCATGCACGTTTTGAGGTCTAAGTCTATTGGGTGTAGCCGGTTCCCAAGATAACTATAAGCTGTTATTCTTTCTCTGAAACATGCTATCGTTAAAAGTAATATAAATAACATAGCAGAAATATCGAAATAATATTTTTGCAGGTTGGTTCCTTCAGCAATATAAATTCAATGTTAATAAGTAAGGATGTGCCATCCAAAAGCATGAAGAGAATATTAAATGAACAATTGCAACAATAAATCGCAAAGTGCATCGAAAATCATCAAACACGTCAAAACTCAAACTTTCTGTAGTTTGACTTGAAGTCTAGAAATGACAACTGTTCCTGCATTTTGGCTTGCAAAATGATCAAAGTTTAGTACGATAAAGATAACTCTTATTTCTGAGCGTAGTTAATAATGTAAACGAATAAACTGAGTTTTAAGCAAAGAAGTATGTAATAAAGACATAACATCTGACATTTTATCAAAACTCAACTTACAGTGGAATTGAAATTTACCTGAAAATTCGATAAATAGTCCGATAATTCAAGTCTTTGAAGAACACTTTGCAAGCTATCATTCTGGCTTATGTCGATTGTGTCATCTTCAGTGTCGTTGGTTGGTGATGCTGTTTGATTACTTTCAACTCCTCCCCCACCTCCCCCTCCGCCACTTCCACGTCCTGGTATACCATCTGAGTTTGACCAACTCTGTTGGCAAACTGACCATGCAGAACAGGTTGGTACCGAACTTTTAAAACCAAAACCCCATACAGCTTTTGGATCAGTATCTTTACCTGAAGACAAAACGGCTTGGACAATGAAACATGGCGCTTGCTGGTCCGTCAATAGACTTCACAAAATTGATTGATTAAGAAAGAGCAAACAAAACTTAACGACACCAAATAATGATTAACTTGCAATATTTAACTTTGAGAATGCTATGCACAAAATGCAAAAACTGAATAGCTAGCTTAAAAAAGAATACACACCAAAGGCCGGGTACCTGCAGGTGCACCAAAAATGCAACACTAAATCGATATATTTCCTGTAACAATCATCAAACAAGGACAAATATCAAAAGGACCTCTGGAGTTTCTCTTGATTTGGTCGAAAAGGTATTCTCAAAGAAAGGAAAATCTGGGCCTTCAAGCTCTTTTATTTTGTCATAAATTGAGACGGAAAGCTCTATACTTTTGCTGTTTTAATAAATCTTTGCAAATATCTTTTGTTTTGTTGTATCAGATGATAACGCTCAACAAATTGTGTTCGAATTACATCACAAAAAATTGTTTCTGAAAATGAATTATGTTCGATCTTATTTGATATATAACAATAGTCAAAACTATAGTGCTGCGTGGTAGTAAAATGCAATAACTACAAACTATAATGCAGTCCATAGCTCGTAAAAACTGTGTCATCTTGGAATGAATACAACAAATTCAAAATGAGCCTAAGCACGCGTAGCTTAAACGATTTATTAGCAAAACTGCATATCCTGTGTCCTATCCTTATATGCAATTCATAAGTAAAACAACATAAACGTCCATTTTTGATTGCATGGTCTCTGTATCCACTACAAGGCCTACCAAACTTGAAAATGACAAGTAAGGAAAGCAGCCAGAAAGCGACAAAAATTACTTTTTCATAGCACATTCCATACTCACTTGGTTGAAATGCAGGCATTCTAGGTATATTTGGGACGCTATTTGTTGAAGACCTTTTATGCGCTCGTTCAGTTCCGATGGGATTCAAGTGGGGCCTTTCTTCATTTGCACAAGATGGAGAGGGTGATGTTGAATTCGAAGGGGTTGGTGATACTGAAGGGGTAGGAGACGCACTATGAGCCATCACTGAAGTAGGAACAAAACACTGCGATGAAGTAGTTACTGCAGTATGAGATGTGGATGATGTAACAATGATGCCATTTCCATCAGAGCTGATCTCAGGACCATTCCAGATCATAGGGCTTCGCGCCTGAGTGGCAACTTGTGAAAAGAAACTGCTTAATGTAGAGCTATTTTGACTGAGAGAATGGGTTGTGTTTATGTGAGCTCCACTGACATGTTGCGTACTAACACTCGGTGAAGTCTTAGTACTTTGCGTTGTTTGCGTCGATTCCTTGTTGATGTGGGTCTTCACAGGCCTATTACTCCCAATTGGTTTTGGCAATGGCTTTGAAGTTGAAATAACAGACTGCTTGGTAACAGTTGGTTTAATAACTGTTACAGGAATAACTTGATGGCTTGATACTCTCTTCAATGAAACATTATTTTGATTTGTTGTCGGTGTCCTTGATGCCCAACCTGCAGATTCAATTTTGACTATTGTCGTTGCTGCTGCTGTTGCTACAGTGCTGGCTCCACCCATTCTAGGAGGAAGGCGATTTTGAGGAGATGCATTTTGAGTTAATAATGATTTACTGGTTGATCTGGTAGCTGGGGAAACGCAAACAGGAGCGGAATGCTTTGAATGAAGCTGCTGAAATGACTGCTGATTGGGAGGAGAAGACTTCAACGTGCTGTATTGAGTAGTAGCAGTTTTCGAACTTGAAGAGGGAAGAGTTGGAGAGTTGGCTAATGAAGAATGTTTATGAGTTGCAGTAGATGACGAATCAAATTTTCTTGATCGCACTGGAAGGATTTCAGTCACATCTCTTTCAGGATCTTTGATTAACGCATCAATATAATTGTATGCTTGCCTTGTTGACAACTGAGATCCTCTGAAAAGTAAATAAACCAACATTGAACCTAACAAATGAAATGTCAAAAGGATTTCTTAACATTAACAAATTACATCACAGAACATATAATTAAATGAATTAACTAACAAAATCTACCATACAAATAGACAATGAATGCATATATCTAGTCGCATCTAAAGGAGGTAACTTAGAACCTCCAGCTAATTCGTTTTCGATCCTATATCTAGTGTTCTCATTTTCATGAAATAGTTAAAAAATGTTGCCTAGTCTCCCCTCTTCTGGGCTTCTAAGAACAATTCAAACTGAAACTGCAAAAGAATATTAAAACCTATAAACCATTGGATATACAAGTTATCAGCCAGTCCTTCAAAAGGGAAATGACAAAACTAACTTACTTGATAGTAACCATGCAATCCCCATTTGGTTTCTTTCTGTTCGTATCTATATCAATGTGAGCACCAGTTGATTCACGAATTGCATTTACATTACAACCACCTCGTCCTATAACGCGACTTATCAGAGCAGCTGGAATCTGGATCTTCTTTGATCTACAAAGTGACAAATCATTTGGCAAAATGATTATGATGATGTTCCATTACTCAAAAATAAGAATAGAAGTTGCAGTCAAATATCTATTTGCAATTTCCTACAGACTTGTAAAAAGGTTCTTTTATTTACGCAAATGACTATTGTGGGGATGGTTCAATTGGGCAAATATAATGCATTAAAGCATTCAAATATTCATTAAAAATTTAATTATCCTCTGATAATTCCTCTATAGCAAGATGCAAACATAGTTTCTGCAAAATATAAAACAATACCGTCTAGTGACTTCCTTCCATCCATCTTCCATTCGTTTATTCTTCTTTGGACTTGTAACAGTGTGTCCTAAATGGAAACTACCGCTGGAACTTGATAACGAAACAATTGCACATTGTGCTGCAGCCGTGGCCATCGTAGCAGCCACTTCTGAGCTGATTGCATGAGAATCTGTCGCTTTTGTAGATTTCATGCTTGACATAATTGAAGTTGCAACCGCTTTAGTTATTTCTGCGACAGTTGTAGCACAGACAGTATCAAGAGGCCTATTTTGCAATGAAAATCAATATCAAATTTTAAAGACTACAAAGGCAAGTCTATAAGTAATATAAAAAACAACTGCAGACAAACAGATGTTTACTGAGGATTCTATACAATATTCACTTGTAGTCAAATGTCGATTGGGAAATAAAAAATACTGATTATTTATATGACTGTTGCAATATGCTCTGCAAATAGGTAAGAAAATAAATATAATCAACTTCCAAAGGACAAACTGATAAACACAAGAAAAATACTAAAATGATGAAAGCTTTAGGGAAAATGGTCAATCTCGAATAATGAGTGTGAGAATCATAATGAGGATCGCAATGGTTGCTTCCATATGAAAAAAGTTGGGGCTAAAGGGTTGAAATGAACACAAGGTTGTCTACCTCAATGTTGTAACTGCAGTAACAGCGGTAGTAATTAAAATACGGTTCAAATGATCTTGATCAGTCAATTTGCCATCGTCAAGTTTAGGTTCTTTTGTTTTGGTCCTTCCTTTCTTTTCAGTTCTAGGAAATTCATTCCAACTTGTTTCATCCTTTATTGGCTTCTCATCTGTTAATAAATTTTTTAATACAAATCACAACAATATCGATGATCTCTCAGAAATTCCCAAATGAAACTATTGTTACATCATTGCTGCATACTTTAAACAAACCCGCCATCGGAACTTTTATGACAAATTTCATACAATACGGAATATCCAATCAACATCTTTAAGACATAACGATAAGTCATATGGCAATTACTATCTTATCATTTTTTAAATCTTGCCCAACTATGAAGCCGTAATGCCAATCAAATCAAATACAAAACGGCAAACATCGTTTTCTTGTGATATAGTTTATGCATTCATAACTGACAGCAGCTTAAAATCTAACATTACTTTACAAATGACAAAATAAATCTTTCAAAAAAATCTACTCGAAAAGTACCATTTTGCTTGATTGGGTCTTTTTCATCTTTATGATAAATTGCATCTTTTACATATTCATCTGCATTAGTGTAACCATTATCCTCAATGATGGTATGTTCAATGTCAACCACCTTCTTTTTCTTTTTCATTTTCTTTCTATCCCTTTTCTTTGCCAATGCTACTTTCCTTCTTTCCTCTCTTTCTTTCTCGTGGTCAATTTCTTCTAATAATATAGAGGCGTATTTATTTGCTTCAGCTGCTTGTCGATCTTTTGCACTAATAATAACTTCCATACACTCTTGAAGTTTCTTCAGCAAATCCTACAAAGATACAAAGGAAACGTAATCTACACATAGAAAAATCCATTCAATTTATTCGCAAATGCAAATAAACAATCTGAATTTACTATATATCATATATAATACGCTATTAAAGCTATCCAGAACAAAATCATTAAATTTAACAACAAATCAGCTTCAAATGCAGCGAAAAAGCATATCTTCGCTGCAGTTCCTTCAAGTGTCCTTTGCAAACAATTAGACATATAGGAATATGAATAAAGAGGCACAATACTAAACGTTGAATAATAGAAAATAAGAACAAACAGTTAACCTTATCCGGAATAGTTTGCATGAATCGTTTGCAATCACAGTCAGCTGGGAATTGTTTCGCATGCTTAACCAACCATTTAACAACTTTAACATGACCTTTCCGAAACGCTGCCATTAAACATGAGATTCCACGGTTATCTTGGCTGTCAATGTCAGAGTTATATTTTGACAAGAGTTGCAAGACTTCCAAATGGCCACCTATTCAATAAACGTTCAACAAATCAGACTTAAGTATACTATCAATGAGGCTGAGAACTCTCATCAACAATACTAAACAAAAAGGAGAGATTTTCAAATAATCCAATATATCAGAGGTGGGGTACAAGTAGCTAACAATATTTCAAACTGAAAAAATATACTTATAAGATGAAATAGCTCATACAAAACATCTATTTTGATAGAACTTTTCTGATAAAGGAGAAGATGGTCGTACCATTGGCAGCCAACCATGCTGGAGAACAACCCTTTTTACTTTTGACGTCAACAGATGCATGCTTGCTCAGTAGCAATTCCACAAACTTATAATGTCCTTTGTCCGCAGCTATTGTCAGGGCAGTATCACGTGATGAAGGCACAGGCGGAGCATTTACGTCTGCACCTCGTTCAATCAAAACGTGACCAACTTCGACGTAACCACCAGAGGCAGCTTCCATAAGAGGAGTTAAGCCAGTCTGGATAAAATTTAGTGAGCATAGTTGAAAATTAGGAGGTTCTGAGTAAGACATACAACTATCTACTAACACAACAAGGTGAGACAAAAAAATGAGGAAATGAGCCTACTAGGTTTCTAAAAGTTTATAAATTTCTCCACAAACCGAAAAGTACCATAAAAGCATATAATTTAAGGATCACTTTTCATCCCAACAGATATGATGTCTCGCTAGTAGATAAGCTCTGTCAGCCACTGGGCCCACTGTACGCCTAGTATTACATGTGAACAGTAACGTGCAGTCTTACGCTAAAATAATAAAGCCGAAAAACACGCTGAAAAATGAAAAATCAGCTACGCTACTACCGACTCAAAAATAACAGCAACAGTAACTCTGGATAAAAGATATCCAAATTTATTGCACAAATTTGCCATGTTGGCGTTTGAATCCAAATTGCTAAATTGCATCTTTCATTTTTAATTTCTTCATCGAACTAATGAGCATGGAATTTTACTTATTCATTTTAGTCAGAGCATATTTGAGCAAAGAACAGATATGGGCAATGATATGGCATGTCTACTATTCTGCAACTTAGAATGTTAGGAAATATGCTGATGCGTATGTGTAAAAGGAGTTTTATTTCACCTACAGGGACGAGCTAAGATTAAGGGGAATGAAATGTATATATATTATATATATATATATATATATATATATATATATATATATATATATATATATATATATATATATATATATATATATATATATATATATATATATATATATATATATATATATATATATATATATATGAGTACTGATGAAGATTCTAATCGAAACGTTTACTTAAAGGATAGTATATTTGTGGTTTATTCTTTTTATGTAATTTATATACGTTGTGGATGCGGCTTAGGATTAGTTTGTTTGTGTGTGTGTGTGTGTGTGTGTGTGTGTGTGTGTGTGTGTGTGTGTGTGTGTGTGTGTGTGTGTGTGTGTGTGTGTGTGTGTGTGTGTGTGTGTGTGTGTGTGTGTGTGTGTGTCTATATATATATATATATATATATATATATATATATATATATATATATATATATATATATATATATATATATATATATATATATATATATATATATATATCACTGCAATGTAGAAGGACTCTTTTATTGTTAACTTGTTATAATTGCACATTCTATGTAGAAATGCACGTTAAATAACCCTGCTATCTGCATCAGAAATCTTGAGACTCTAACCCGATCTGGGAATCAACTAAGAAGCTACTTTCTTAGCTTTCAAACGGAAATTTATAAATGAGTCCTTGGCAGAACATTACTAGCTTTTCTACTTCTTACATCAAACATTATGATGATGAGATGCTGGAGAGCCATTGATTGTACCCTACTAAACAATATATTTATGGGTCAAACGTAGAAGACTCTTTACTGAGCTCACAAGAGGTACATGCGTGCATACATGTATACATATATGCATACGTGCATACACATGAATGCACGCACAGACGCACGGACGCATGCACAACTATGTTTATTCACTACCACTTCCTTGCAAGTAGCTTGTATCAATCTGCTGAATGGATGTTTGTTCATAAATAAATAAACAATTCAGTTTTATGAAATCAAAAGACAAAGGGAAACAAACCGAACGCCAGGAAAGAAGTGATAATGAAATTAACTCATGAGAACGGCAGTTTGAATATTAATGTTTGTGTGTTATATGTACAAAAGCAATTTGTAATACACTCGTGAAATTGCGACAAGGCAATTATATCATGAAGCTACCTTAGCGCGATGTTCGACGTTTGCTTTCCGATCGAGCAGCAAGGCAACAACTTCATGTCGACCTTGGAAGCATGCCAATGTGAGTGCTGTATTTCGATTTGTCTCAATCTAAAACAACAAAAAAACTAAAACATTGGAAAAGTAAAACAACTCGGAATGTAGGTATAATGTAACAAATACATCATAAACGAATCGATATTCAAAAAATTCTATTATTAAAATATAATGTACGAACGTATCCACTATAAACATTTTGATACATGAAAATGACAGAAAATCAGTTTAGTCTCTCAAAAGAGCTACATAAAATAACGCGCATGACAAGTATCAAATTGAAGAAGGAATAACAAACAAGACCAGAAAAAAGATCTATGTTCAAGATTAAAAAATTAACAGATTGCAACACATATCAAGAATTTCTCCATATATAGCTCCTCCCTTTCAGTTTGCTCCTCTAAACCAAGATACAATAATATCGTATTGTGCAATTACTTGCAAAAATTGCTTGTGATATCTGAAACTGTATATCTATGTATCAAACCTGAGCATTTACGTCACTTCCCATGTCAAGCAAAAGTTTGACGGCAGTTACGTGTCCATTCATCGCAGCCAACATGAGTGGTGATATACCAAGTTTGCTTCCAGTTCTGCCATAAAAAATATGCATCCATATAGCTTGAAGAAAATGTTTCCTTCACAAATATGCATAAATCAATAAAGAATCTGATGACGGTAACAAACGTGCAAAGTTCAAGACAAACTAATGAAATGTGAAGCATTCCATACAAATGTGTATCCAATCAAGAATAGCAATAGTGATCAATCGTTGAAGTATTCCAAGTTGTTGAATAAAACTAAAATATAATAAGTCCATACAACCAATATTGAAGTTACTAAATAGAGATGATTGCACACATTCTGTAAACGAATGATTTCATAGATTTTATTGATTTCATTTGATTTCAAATATTCAAGAAGGGTTGCCCCTCACAATTGCTGATTTTCAACGGACGATCTTATCTTCCTTTGGAAACTACGGAAATTGTGAGCGAGTCGGGAAACATCAAAAATAAAAAAAATGATTCCTACCTTGAATTGATTTCTGCACCATGGTGTACCAATACTTTTATGATTCCGACATATCCTCCAGAGGCAGCTAAACTCAACGGTGTGTAATCTGACACATTTCTATGCTCATAATTGGAACCTCGAACAAGCAAAAGTTCAACAACCTCCTGGCGCCCACTGGAGCATGCCAACGAGAGTGCAGTGTCTTTAGTTCGCTCAGACTGAGCCTCAATATCACAGCCATGCTCCAATAAAATACGGCATGTACTTGCGTGACCTGCTGTTGCCGCCAATATTAATGGTGTGCAGCCTTGATAGAAAAACGAGCACAAAGTAAGTATAACAGTTGTTTCTAAACTATGTGAGGAAATAAAGAATCATAAGTAGTTATACAAAAAGCAGAAATTAGTAAAACTAAGGCTTGCGGTCATAAAGCTGAAAGATCAAATATTGCCTCTTGCATTGTAGTCATTCCATACGAGGGTACCTATGGCAAAAGTTAGGTCAGGCTTATACCGAAGTCTCTCAAATGCCTCATTCATTGACTATAAAGCTGATTGCATTCTTTCTCCTATTGTATTGTCCTTAGTTCATTACAAAACAGTTATAGTGTATAGTACAACGTGCTAAGAATGAAGCTCTGTTTTGAATACACAATCTGGCACTATTATTGTGACAAAATTTGAAAAAAGCTCCAGAGCAAAAGACTACAATCCAAAACAAAACTTACGGTAGGTAGCTTTGTCTGACTGTTTAAAACTATATTTATATATGATATTCACACATTTACAATTTGCTTGCTTCAAGCAACCAACAATAAGTAGGCACTACGGTTTTCAATTGTAGGTGTATTCAGGGAGGGGGGAGGGAGCTGAAAAACACTGCCCAGAAAAATGATAAGAGCGCAATATTTATCAATAGTAGAAAGCAGAGAGTCTTCATGAGAGTTCAGGAGGTATTCACCACTTGTATGAAATTTTATGAAACCAAAAATCGTACAGAGTAAGATTGCTGTAAAATGTGTGATAAAAACATGTATGAATATACTAAATTTTATAGTATCAATAACAAAAGGGTTGGGATAAGGATGTCCTGGGTAGTAAAGTTTCCCAAAATAGTCAGTAGGAGAGTACTTACGGAGAACTGAGAATACAAAAAGTCTATCCTGACCAATTGGTATAAACGGAAATACTAAGACATCAAAACTTGACTAGGCAAAATCAATAGCTACCTTTTTTATCACGGTGTTCTATGTCACTTCCTTTCGCTAATAAAACTTGCACCAGATCATCATGGCCACCAGCACATGAAATAGTTAAAGCAGTATCGTGGTTGCTCTCAGTTTGCTGGTTCAAAAATACTGCCGGGGGAGGAGGAGGAGAGACACGGGAATGTGGAACGATTGGAACCTGAGGTTGAGGACTGCATTCACCAACTGGATCTAAACAGAAAAGGCATTTTTAGTATACCAGTTATTGTAGTTCTAATGATATAATATGTTCGGCAGACGACAATAACTAAGTCTAGTATTTGATGACTGATTCTAGATAAACTGCTAATAAGGCTAACAATATGTGGAGCAAAATTCATTCAAATCCTCAAGTAGATTAGTCAGTAAAGGAAACAATGTTCTAATTAAACTGTTTTACCTTCTCGTGTCATGTGAGCAAGGGTATCATGCAGGGGTCTGGCAGGCTCAGCAACCAAGATGTCATCTTCCTGAGGAATATTCGCTTGAAATTGAGTTGGAGGTATTGTTATTTCACCTAGATTTACCAACTCTAGGTTATGCGATGCTGCGAAATTCTGCAATGCACTTAAGTGCTGGACACTGTCAGTTAGACGATGAATCATCGAAATTGCGTCTTCTGTCTGCACACCAGTTGACGTAACAGGTCGATTTGGAGATATCGGACCAACTGAATTTTGGATAACAGATGATGGATGCTGTGTAAAATCGATATCAGCAGGAGATAACATGTTACCAACAGATGGGTCAATCATTGGAAAGTTGACAGTTGCAGCAATGCCAAGGTTCTCTGCCACTGTTGCTGATGTTGAGATAATATTGTCCGTGGTGTGCAAGGAATTAACGGATGCAGAGTAGGACAATGCTTGTGCCAAGGACTGCAAATCAGCTGGTGTAAGATTCGTAAGTGGTAATGGAGATGATGGTAAAGAAACAGGTATATTTGGTACGATAAATTCGGATGAAGAAGTCACCATATTCGGAGCTACTTCGGTCGCAAGAATTTGCTGCCCACCAAACGTTGCCGGCAGTCCTGTGAATGGGGGGCTATTGATAGAACTTGGCTGAACAACAGACGGGGGTGGGCTTATCATCGAACAATTAACGCCAAGGTTGCAAGAGTGAGCAAAACAATCTTGAACAGGCGGCAAATGCTTGCAGTCATGATCATACTCTTGATACTGCATCCTGTTTTGTTGATGCTGGCACGTATGATGTGCACTGTTTTCATTTGGTGAGCCGACTGGGGTATTGAAACCAGATTCCAATGGACTGTCAATAAAATTCAAATGTAATGGTGTTTCCATAAGAAGGAGAGCAACTGCTGTGTGACCTCCTTTAGATGCCTCAATCAACATGCTTGAATTGTCCTGAATTTAGAGATATTAAGTGACTTTCAAAAAGGAATAAACTCAGATACTATTGCCGAAAGACCTATACAAATGAGGCAATTCAATAGTCCCTCTAACTGCAAACAGAAGCAAACCGCACAATAACCAAAGTCAGAAAAAGAATAAAGAATGATGCGAGAAGATAACACTACGCAGAGTAAAACAAATGAATTTGAACACTCCACAAAATACCTATCTTTACCATAACTATTACTGAAATATAAAAACGCAAAGGAAACGTACTGAAATATACAACCAATAGTATCGTGCCTTACTCATTGATGAAGATGAAATAGAAAAGAAACGAACTGCTGGCAAACATACGTCCTATAGCAAACAAATAGAGGCTAACTTAAGAAATGAATACTACCTTGAGTGTTTGACAAGGATCGGCACCATAAGCAAGCAGGAGCTGAACAACTTCTGTATGACCACCCGCACAAGACAGTGATAAAACACTGTGATCTTTACTTGTCGTAACACCGTTTACATTTGCACCTAAAAGTAGTATATTCATTCTATAAGAAGCAGGTAATTACTATTGAGAAATTAAACTGCATTTTACTGAACATAATTCATTTCAATCCTCATGTCTTGACATAACTGTTCTGCTTAACAATAATATCATTTTCATACGCTAATATCATATAGCCATTTATTCTTGTTGATGACTCCAAGACATCCTACTGAGTCTACAAAGTGAATGGTCTCATCCCTCCTCCCATGAGCAGCCTCCTTAGAAGTCCACTAAACTTTTTCCAGCTATCAGTATAGCCCAAGCAATTTCTATATTAACAGTCATTTAGATATATAATATTTTATGCTATTCAATAACCTCATCTAAATTGCCCTATGCAAAGTCCATACTGCTAGACAGTAGTATCATCAGGAAACAAATCCAACTTTCAATCCTTAATGCTTTCTAGAAATTCACTCAAGCGTATTAAACATCTCTATTCCTAGTATGGACCCCACGACTCCTCCATATTCAACTCAACATTTCTTTGATATTGATCCATTGACTTCAGTGTACTGTTGCCTATCACTAAGATAAATTTTAACTATTTTAATAAATTGCCGCAAACATGGATGATGAAATCAAAAGCTTTCACAAAATTAACATACAGGACTCCTACAGCCTTGCGATATCTAAAGCTACTTTCCATTTTTCGTTAGACGTACAAGTAGCAATTCTGTTGAAATTCCTTCAAAATATCCTAATTGCCTTGTACTTTGCTCAATATGCTTAGCATTGATAGTAGACTATAATTGCCTCTTCTTATTGATACTCTACTTTTATAAGCAGCATTCAATTTGCCACACTTCTAATATTTTATGAGTTATATACTACCTGGTACTACATTGAACAATTCTCCTATCTTATTCATAATAAACTGTCAAGCTATGCTGAGGCTCCTTGCTCTGATGCTATCTGGTCCTGTAGCTTTCTATGGATTAATTTTTCTCTATTAACTTAATCAACTGGCAATTGTCTACCATCACAATATCACTTCCTGATGTTACATATCAAACTGGGTCTTCCCCTCTGAGTATCTGGGAGCTTCTGTCAGTCTCTCCGCAACAATGCTGAATAGCATATTCAATACTTGTGCTTTAGAAATACTTTCCATATCAATTCGATAATTGTCATCTTCAATAGTCTCCTAGTAACATTCTTCCTTTCTACTTGTTGACTGTCTACCAAACTGCCCGCAGGTTTCCTCTATTTTGAAACTCCTGTCTCCAATATTAAGAGCTAGGTTTTCTTAGTTCTCTTTTTACAGGATTACTCCTTTCTTTGCACTGCTTGTCTTAGCTGGTCTTTGTCCATCTGTCATTTTTTTCAAAATCTGTACGTTCTATCAATTATCTTTCCGACAGTTGTTGTAAGCCATCGTAATGAGTCAGTCCTCACATATGTCGTCCTTACTTCAGAATATCTATTGCCTACGTAATCGTAAAATATATTTCAACAATGCAATTCATCATCAATCTCCTCACACAATGCACTAGCCCACCAAGGGAGAGCTTCCAGTCATCCATGAGCTCCTGGATATCCATGCTTTTTCAATTTATTTAATATCTTATTTGTGGGCGTTTCTCAATTCCTTGCGGATTGATGACGTCGTGCACCACGATAAAGTCTAGATCGAAAGTTCCACACTTCCAGCTTTAATTGCTCTAGTGACACTGCAAATTATGACTAGATGTTTATGTATTCCAGTTGATTCAGAAAAACGAGCAGGTTCTTTCGTAATTACGTAGGATCTTGGAATACAAATTTTCTAATAAGTCCGTAAGGCCCATCAATTTTGACATCCAGCGATAAAGTCTAAACTTAGTAGAATTAACATTTTTATCAGATGCATTGGCAATTTCTACTTTTAAAGAACAAATACACTGTACTCGAAAAACTAGGGCATATTACGCTTGAAACTACAGACACTGGTTTCCTTTGTATAAATAAGTAAATATACTTCTTATGATAAATACTAGCTAATTGAAGATTGCGTGGGATCCTGAGATATATAACTATAACTATAACTTAATCTACTTTTGCAGTTCTAAAAAATTCATTAATAACATTGTCGTCAATTTTTCAAAATAAATGAACTCATGCCTTACATAGATGATAATGGAATATAACAGCCCCAAATATGGCGAATTTCTACAAAAATATGCGCCTATTGTGGGCTTCACAACATGAACAAAGAATCGACAGCCTATCATATGCTACTTGCAAATCTTCATTGTGATGGATATAAGAGCTAATCAAATCTCAATGATCAATGCTTGACAGAAAAGTAAATCAAGAAGAAAACCTTTTCGTATAAGAAATTCAACAGTTTCCTTGTGACCAGCTCTTGCTGCCTTCATTATTGGCGTTCGTCCCCCTTCTGACTCATGCTCCTACAAATACATATGTTATATAAATTTTTGTCATAATACACAACCCAATGTGAAAAACATTAAACTGACAAACAAACTTTTTAGTAGTAACAGAAAATGACAATAATTCTATATGCAAGAACACAATCTAATCTATCCCCAACTGTTTGCTAAAAACCATAACTGAATGGTGTAATGACATGGGCATTAGGAATTCGAAACAATGAAAAATCTTCATGATCCACATTATTCGTCTCTAATGTCTAATCAAGAAGTGCTTCCTAATCTATCAAGAAATAAACCGCAATGTAAGCCATGATATCTGAGGGGATGCCTACGCTAAAGCTGAATTCACACTTTAAGCGTCACGATGCGGCGCGTCCCGTTACTGTGCGTCAAAAACGCATGAGGTGTGTTCACATACAGTGCGTCATCAAGCGTTTTTATGAAAACAAATGTAAGATGGCGTCTAATCGAAATGACATACTTGTTGCGTTGGCTTTAAAAAACCAGTTATATGCTGCTGTTTTACTCAAGAAGAAACAAAGCAAACGTCGTGTTTGGGTTCGACGATTGTGGGAGGCTCGAGAGCGGCAGGGACATTACTCTAATTTAATAACAGAGATGAGACTGTAGGATCACACCATGCATCTTAATTATTCCCAAATGCTACCTTTGGTATTTGACGATCTGCTCAATTCGGTAGGACCATCGTTGACAAAACAAACATCCCGTTTTCTCGTTAATCTTTGCCACCAGCTATGTGGCTTGCTGTTGCCTACCTACCTTGCTACTGGTGGATCACAACCATCGCTTTCTTGCCATTTTGTCAATCTATCTTGACTCTTGCTATTGTTCTGGGGCGTCTCGATGCGTCAAAGTTGAATATTTTCAACTTTGCCGCATAGTGACGCATGGCTTAAAAAACGCGATGCGCACGCAGTGCGTCAAAAACGCGCACCTTATAAGGGCAGCGTCACAAAAACGCATAAAGTGTGAATTAGGCTTAAGGAACAGAAGGGAATACAACTAAACAGGTCACCAAAATACTTTGCCACAGCTATTCAAATCAACAAATCAAGCTGCAAAAACTGAACGTCAATTACTATAAAATAACTTACTCCTATTTTTAGCTATCATTGAATAATACTGATGTTGAAGACAATAAATTTACGTACCGTCTATTATTTAATAAAATACATTCAAAAGAAAACAGACGATAGAAAAATTACCAATTCAGCTCCATAATCAAGAAGAACTTCAGCCACACTCGTGTGACCATTTTCGCATGCATAGGTTAATGCTGTATCGCCTGTTGCAGTTGCTGCATCAACTTTTGCATCTGCAATAATTCACACAAATTGCCGATTAACATTATTAAATGAGAACTAAATGACTCACTTCTGATTCAATCATAAATTAACTTAAAAAATATTCGAACAAATGCAAAGCTACAACATTTCCTTCATGGACCTGAATATTTTTCAAGGTTCTTCAGCAAATGTGGCCTCTTCCTGTAATAATATTCGAATGATTAATAAACCATACAATACTATGAATGACCAATGTCTGCTATATCTGATGAGATAATACCTTTGTCAAGAAGAAATTTCACCATGTCAGCATGTCCTTCAGTAGCTGCTTCCATAAGTGGCGTTGAAGCTCCCAGTTCAATATCAGCACCTATAATTAAGGGAAGATGATGTCAATGTGCTTGTAAACGTAGACTCAATATTACAATGTATCAATAAGTTTATGTTTATCCCACCAGCCTAGTGTACTAACGTTACTGCTAAACGCTAAAATTTAACCAAAGCCATTGTCAAATCCTGAGGTCAACGGCAAGGAAACAGAACATTACATAAGAATATCTTAATTACATCAACAGGAAGCTGTATAGAGAGGAACTATTTGCAAAATATCACAGAAAACTTTAATTTTGCAAGTAACTTTGTTAGTACCCTTTGCTACAGCTATGTCTTCTTTCTGAACAAATGCTTGCGGATCTTTCCATGATTTCCTTTTCTAAGTGACTATTCAATTTTTGCCGTTATCACTTATGATTAAAATCTGTTCCGTCCACTTGCATTTCATTGAAAGGTGCACATCAATCAACATATTAGTCAGTTTGCTAAAAGTACTTTCAATTACGGAGCTGGCTTCATAATGCTCTTGTAACTATATTAATTACTAGTTCATTGTAACTTATTTAGGGAGTAAAGTCTACGTTTGTGTGAGGGCGCTGAAATGTCCCGTAAATGTGTCCACAAGAGCGTTTGCGAGGGCAATAGACTGTCTCAAACGAAAATGCCAGCAGATACGCATTTGAAGATGGTACAAATTCACAGTTGTAATAGGAGAAATTCTTAATCAGTATAAACCTGCTTCAAGAAGAAAAGAAACAACTTCTTTGAATCCTCCACAACAAGCCAAGGTGAGAGCAGTTTCTTGTGTCTCTTCAGTCTGTGCATTGATGTTGCAGCCTGGTAAACCAAAAAGGGCTATTATCAAGTCAAACAGCAAACTTAGAGATTCTACATTACAACCAAATGGACTTCACTAAATACTCCTGAAATTGTGTCAAAAGATAAACGAAAAATCCCATAACAGGATGCAATTTCAAAACCCTAAAGAGAAGGAATCACGTAATAAAGGTGTGCAATTCTCCTGACGTATAGCCATTCTGATATTTCAGAATCTAAATGGCCAATATCATAGATACAAATAGGATTACCAACTAAAGCATATATACTATTGATAATGTAGAAACAAATTGCAAAAATCACAAAGCATTCAAATGACAAGGAAACATGATACCAACCATGTTCAAGCAAGAGAGCGACCATTGGTAAATATCCTTCTCTAGCTGCTTCCATCAAAGGAGTATATCTGAAAGCAATAAGATTCCATAAGAAAAAAAGGATGTGAAGAAGTGCAAATAAATAAAAAAGTTGAATGTATAGATAACATGTATAATTCTGAGACAGAATATGCAATCGTTCTCTTTTTGTCAATCAAAGTATTCAAATGTGGCAAAGAATCTATATATTACAGTAGGGTTCAATTGTTATTCCATTTTGCTAAACAGCTACAAACATGATGCACACATAACGCAATTTATAAGTTAGGTATTGGTTCAAGGTTATTTTTATGTCAAAAAGTACACATTTACCCTTCATCATTAACTTCTTCAAGATTTGCTCCATGTTGTATAAGAAGGTGAGCAAGGTCCACGTGACTACCACATGCAGCCAATGTCAATGGAGATTCAAAACTATCAGCTGGCATATTTACCTGGTAAAATTCAAATTTAGTCACTTACAGAACATTGCACCTTTATCAACATCCATTTATATTTAAAATCAATAAAGAATAAAATGATAGCAAAGAAATAAGCAAGAGTTTACTTACTCAAGCAACGATGAAATAATTTGGCACACAAGAACATAGCAAATAATTTGCAGTAATATTTCACTGTATGATACAGCAAACACCACATAAATTTGCAAAAACAAAAGGAATTATGAAGCCTTAACATAGAATACTATCTTACTCAAGGGCAATTCAACAAAGGATAATTTTTTCAACTGCTCCTGCAAAAACTTCATCACAGCACCCTGTAATTCTCCTTTTCAAAAATAGTATATGAGACAATGCTAGTTATAGTTATCAATTTGCTCTTCGAGAAATAGGAATTAATTAGTGTGAGAAAGCCATGTATGCAACTGCATGTCACGCAATCATAAGCAACAGCTACAATCTAAACAAAATTCTTTTAAAACAATTAATGTTAATGGATCACTGCAATCCAACAGAACAATACCAGCTTGTTAACTAAATAAATAGACATCGTAATTAATTATTTTGTACATGAATAAACATATTTGGCAAAGAAGACAGTAGATGATAAATTAAAATCAGCTATTGATGCAAATCTAAAAAGTGTACAGAGAAGAGACAGATGCAATATACCTGCGCACCATGCTGCAACAGTAACTTAGCAACCTCTACATGACCATCCTATACAAAAGGCAAAAAGAATTACTCCTGTTGAAAACGCAAAAATCAATCTTTCAAGTATGTCTATGCAGGCCCTTCCTTAAGACCTTTGCATTCTAATGTAAACCAAAGATGCAATGCTGGATATATCTTGATTGACAGATGCAAACATTTATTAATATGAGATGGTCTCGAATCATTTTTGTTTACTTTTCCACTTAAGCACTGTAAATCCTATAATAAAAACTATTATTGAAATGAAAATAAAAGCTACTAATAAATATTACAGTATAAAGTGCTAGTAAGACCTATCCTGTTAGAAACCCAACTTTCGGTTTATATACTTTGCAAAGCCTACAGTTGCATTTTCCACCATTCCAACATTTAATTTATTTTTTGAAGATAGAAAGGCTGTTTGATTGTTTTATTTCTTGCAGTAGAAAGAACAGTCTAGACATAAGCACCAGTATATATACCAAGTTTTCATCATTCTCTGTGGTAGGGGTTTATTACAGGGGGACTCTATAACAATGTGAAATTCTAGGATAGGGGCTTATTCAAGGGAGGTGTGCATTTCGAGGATTTACAGCATCTAGCACATACTTTTTCTATTTATGAATATAAAAGGGTTCAAAACAATGATCAAAAACTGAAAGGGAGAAAGTTGTTCGTATATCATATGTAAAAAAAAGTAAAAAATGTAATTAAATGGTTGGTTTATATTAGTTTATTTTGAACTACGTTTTTCACCAACTGTAAATAAGGTAGTTATTATTACTATTATAGGAAGACATCAAACCATTGTCCGATGACATTACTAACACTAATATTTATTACAAAATGTTACAACAGGAATATTTTTATTACTGACAGATGAAATTGTAGAGACTAGGTCCTCTTAAAGTAGCAAGCAAAATACGCAAAAATGCAAGGTCTAAAACTTTGTAAATGACAGTAAACTGTATGTTCCTAAATCAATAAATCTAAAAGCAGACATGAATCAAATATATATCCTACCATAGAGGCTTCCATGAGTGCAGTATGCATTTCATCCGTTTTATGCTCTTGATCAGCCCCTCTTTCAAGGAGAAACTGAACCATATCAACATGACCTAAATAACAATTGATGTTCTAACAATCAGTTGCAAGTAAATCGAAAACGAGGAAATCTCTTTGGCCAAGTCAAAACGGGCAAATTTCTATTGGTATACAAGGGACTATGTACTTCATATGTGTACACATTCATATTGACTATAGCACGAAAAAGCGGAAACTTTCATATTGATATTTATATTTTATCATTACTGAGGGCTCGTACAGCTTTAGTGCAGAACATTTTTCTGATTTTTCCAATGTGTAAATTTTTCCCTGACTACTAGGATGAATACATATACATACTTCCCTGATTTACTTTAAAATGCTAAGTTCTTTCCCTGACTCAGAACCAAACAGATTTCATTTCCAAATGGCGAAAAATAACGACATGGCAGAAAGGACATACCCTTTTCACTCAAAAATCAAGCAGGACATAAATTCGGAGCGGACCAATCCACTAGCCTAAGTGCATTAGAAATTAAACCAATTTAACAGCATTTTAATTTCATTTTATCCTATAGCAATGGCCAGTGGTGACTCTTGGCAACTATGAGTGCAAGGGTTTACAAGTGTAGGTCTTCCTAATCAATATGACATGCTTTTTGTCGATATCGTGCTCCCGAATCTGACTTTTTTATAACTAAGATCTTTTGATTTACGGATAAATGCATTGCCAAAGTAATAAGCAGAACACCATACAGGGATGGCACTTCGAGTTTATACCTACTTGACTGATATGTTCGCTTAATGATGTAAGAGGACCCATCATGCTTGGGTCCGACACGGAGGAGATTCTAAAATTTTACTCTCTGGATTGGCCAAACAGGCAACTCCGGGACTAAAAGTTCAATATATAGCATGGGTCCTAGGCACTCTTCCAGGAAAATCTACGAAGAAAATTCAAATAGAGAGGAAATACAAATTCATTGGGATAAAGCGAAGGACAACCCCCCCCCCGAGTTGCGTCACAGTTGCCTTAATTTTGATGCTTACAATTAAATTCCTTTACTTAGTCTGCAAAACATACTCTTCCAAGCTATAGAAGAAGCTCGCTGATTTTCCTTGAATTTCCCTGAACCCTTCAGCTTTTCCTTGATTTTCCCTGGCTGTACGAGCCCTGTTGCTACTTTTTCTCTGCACTATTTTAAAAAATTCACTGTAGCTTAGCTGATTGTTAACTTCCCTACTCCAAAACATCACATGACTTGCTATTCTTTTACCACATATTTAAGGATTTTGATGTCCTTAGCACAGGAAATCAGTTGATCTTTTATATCTACCTTTGTAGGCTGCAAGTGTCAAAGCACTCTCCTTAAATTCACTGGAATGTGTGTTTATACCAGCACCTTTATCTAACAACAATCTAGCAACTCCTGTATGTCCACCACTAGCTGCTTCCATTAACGGTGTATGACCGTTTTCATTTTGATGTTCCAAATCTGCAGAATGTTCTAGTAGCACACATACTACATCTTCATATCCACCACAAGACGCATAATGGAGTGCTGTATTCCCTACCACATACAAAACAATATCAGTAAAGAGATGAGATCATACTAAGTCCGTAGTTCTGATATATACTACTTCCGTATCCAAGCAGACTGCAGGCTAAAACATCTTATCTTCAAAAACATGCAAGAAAAAATGCATAACTTAATATAATTTTCTGGTTACAAGCAGAATAAAAATTAACACATAAGACACAAGTAGGCCTAATGTCGTCAACAGATATGGGGCTTGGCAATGGACTAGGATACAATATTAAAGTTAAAATATTTTTATGCTACTTTCTTGTTCAATTTAGGGCTACTTCCTCTGAAAATCTAATGCTTAATGTAATTACACAATTCTCTACATCAATAAATAATAACTATCTAATATATAACCCTTTCCGAGAGTAAAATAGTTCATGTGCGATGCATGCCATAAGAGCTTTTGAGAGCAACATGGCGAGCGATGTGTAAACTTCGATTTTCGGCGAGAAATAAAGACAGTTGGAGTCCCAGTGTAGAATTCCTACATTTTCTTCTTTTGACAGTCATTTTTGTGTATAATCCAATGTATCATATTTTGACTGAGTATATACTGATTTCAACATTGAGAAAGATTATCACACGTTAAGAACCTTGAAGAATAAAACAGTGGAAACTCCTTGAAAATTTATTTCCATATATCCATTTAATTTACGTTCAAATTAGCTTACATTAGCAAGGAAACCAAATTTTTTCCCCGAGCGACACATAAATTATGGTGTGCGAATGCTGTGATTCTTTCACACGCCATCTCCGTCGAACGGCAAGTGCAATCGTGTTGAATTTAAAACTAATCAGTACACATCTTCTACCAATTTTCCAAATGAATGAAACAGATGATCTCTATAGACTCATAATAACAAGCTCACTGTATACTTCAAAATTTCAGGCTTTATACTGTGATGATCAATTCTGAGTGCTAGTTGACAACACAATTTTCCTTCACTTACACAGGCCTATTAATCAAAAAAACAGCCACCATAGCGGTACACCACCCACATCAATTAGCTTCTCAGGGTGACTGTCCTTCCAAAAACTTTTCTCATGGAGCAGTCTCCACAATTTTCAAGACTCTGTTTCCTATTGGTCTTTGCATAATTTCTTAAAGTTTGATAGTAAAGTGCTTGACTGTCGCGAATTTAAGTAATTATGGCTTCTTCAAAGTCAGGCAAACACATTAGCACCCTTCTACGATCTCCCCAGTCACTTTGTCTGTCCAATATCAACTATAAGCGGATGCAAAAGTTTAGAACAAGAAGAAAAAAGAAAAAGCCACAAAGAACAATATTTGCCCCACTGCTCAATGTTCACATTTTTTTACAGGTCTTGACTCCTGTTCATGCCATAACTCAGGCTCAGTGTCTGTAACTGAATTAGTGTCCTCAGTGTGCTTCCTCAACACAAGTTCTCTTACATGGGAGCTCTATGAACATTATTCTGCCTTTGTCTGCATAAAATATCTATGACTCTTCCCATGATGATTTTATTTTTTCCGTGCCGGTTGCCATCAGCTATGATTTAAATCTATCCCATCCTCTTGCATTTTATTAAAAGAGGGCATTCCACTACAATGCCAGTTAGTAGACAAAAAGCATACTCAAATGTGGAGTCAGATTCATAATCCATTCCATAATACACTACTGAAAGTCTCTCTACAATTTTTAGGAGCAAAAGCAAGTTTTTAGCCGGGTGGTAAAGTCCACATCCAGAAGTATCTACAGAAGCATTTGTTTGGTCAAGAACAGTTGTGCATGCCAGCCAAACAGGCTAACTTTGAACATGAAATCATACAAATGAATAACACATATAGCTTAATAGAATGATAGATCTATAAAGCCTAAGAACATACCTGATGATGATTGAGCATTGACATTTGCATGATGTTGCAACAGAAGACGGACAATATCAACAAATCCACCACTAGATGCTTCCATCAACGGTGTACAATCACCTTTACTTCCTCGATCTTCAACATTTGCATTCATTGCTAACAAAACTTGAACAAGCTCATAATATCCTGTAAATTTAAGGGAAACTTTAAAATAAAATCATCTTATTGAAAATATATGGAGTACTGGAGAATTTTAAGACTATTTTCACTCTGGTGAGGTACAATGGATATAACGGTTACAGTGAAGTTTGAGCTATCCATTGATACAAACACATTGTCAGGCTGGAAAATCATGAAATTATATGGAAAAATGGATGGCTAGCTAATAGGTTAAAACGATGCAAAGAAAGGAGCTCAATGCCATAATGAGATACTGATCATTGGCAAGAGATCTCATCAAGCAACAATACTCAAAAAAATACATGTAAAACCAGCACAAGATTACAATCTATCTACCAATATACTGATTGCCTTCTAACAGAAGCTTATCATCAAGTGTCTAAAATATATTAAAAGGGAAAAATGATAATAAAAAGAGCAATGAATTTCTAAGAACTTGAATAATTTTAGGACTACTGTTATAAATGCTAGTACTTTATACAGAAAGGTACTTGAAAAAAAAATAACAACATAATTTACAATCATATGTCTAAAT
The DNA here is from genome assembly GCA_964019165.1 of Mastigias papua. Taxonomy (NCBI): domain Eukaryota; kingdom Metazoa; phylum Cnidaria; class Scyphozoa; order Rhizostomeae; family Mastigiidae; genus Mastigias; species Mastigias papua. The sequence goes on from OZ025287.1 coordinate 5,170,379, forward strand.
ATATAGCTGTATATGGAATGCCATCATTTTATGTGTAAATTATTTATAATGTTCCTAAAAGCAAATAAATGGTTAGACATCCTTGCAGCAAGTCGCAGGTCAGTAAAAACCTTTGCACCCATGTAGAAGAAGCTTTTCCATGTGTATTCAATTCCTAATCGTGGACAGCATTCACTGTATATTTGCTCTTCCTTGTGCTCTTGTTATGTTGTTGATACTATGTACTAACATGTAGGCTCTTCTTTTAATGGCATTTATAAGTAATACAATCTGACATGTTCAATTTTTTGCAATTACTTTCAATGCATGATTGTGCAATGAAATGAGCTTGTTTTCTTGTACCCTATTCAACTTTAGATTCAATATGCCGTAATAAGTGAGCACTAGCAGTACCAATGAGCAATAGATGGATTTTGCTGACTTTATGTCTAGATGATTTCTGATCTTTGCCGATAGCCATAAGTGTCCTGAGGCCTTCTTGTATTTGTCATCAACATCACTACTAAGATTGAGTGAAGAGTCTAATCAAACAACAAGATACTTGTATGTAAAAGTGATACTGATTTAGCCATCTTCGTGTAACATGGATAAAGGTGGATTTCTGAATTCTGTGTGGTGTTCCAAATAACAAAGCTTTGTCTTTTCCTTTTCTCAAGCTTAGGATCAGTTGATTTTCACTGAACCAGGCAGAGAGTTTCACCATGGTATTCAAGAGTTTTGTATTTATTTCTTTGATCTCCTTACCAGCCACATAGATAACAATGTTGTCTGCATATTCTATAGTGCTGACACCTTCAGTGCAATAAGCAGTACTGATGAAAAAGGAGAATAAACAGGAGAGGGCATAGGATTGAATCTTGCAGTACCCCGCCCCCAATCTTTTGTGGACTGGAGTGCTTGAGTGTTTTACAGATAATCTTTTCAATCAAAATGGACATGTATCCTTCAACAGTGATATGAATGATGCAGAGTTTTTAACAAGCAAGGTGGGAGATCATCAAGGGCAGTTGATTTCAAATGTTTAAAACCCTTGATATATTTCTCAGATAAAATATGATCAACAGTTCCCTGACTGATCTTTTAGATGATACTTTTCAGAGTACAAAAACATTAGCAAGATGGCCAGCATGAATTTGTCAAAAATGACTTGTAATTGCCAGGTATTTGATCAAATTTTTCAATGCTCTTTTGTTCAAAAAGAAATAAATGATTCTAAAAGCTGGACCATATACCAATAATTTTTATATCTACACACACAAATGTAAATACAAACAGAAACAAAAACTGCAATACACACGCAAACACACACACACGCACACACACACACACACACATACACACACACACACACACACACACACACACACACACACACACACACACACACACACAAACACACACACACACACACACACACACACACACACACACACACACACACACACACACACACACACATGCACACACACATGTATTAAATGAAATGGTGAGTGAGGTGAACCTATTGACAGGAATAAATAAAATCATAAAAATAGAAGGTCATACCAGCTGAGCATGCTAATGACAATAAACTTTCTCCTTCATCAGTGGGCTCATGAACACTTCTTCCTTCATCTAGCAGCTTTCTAACTGCAGCAATATCTCCCTCAATGCAGGCTTCAACAAGACTTCTAGTGCCTGTGAAGAATAAACAATTTTAACATCAATGCTATGTACATATGTCTTCTGTGGATTGAAAATATTGAGTAAAAGTAAGCTTACCTATAAGTCTTTACTTCATTTGATGATTTATACAAGTAGTATAAAAAATTTGACCTCTATAAAAAAGGCCTCAGATAATACTCCTATTCTACTATCAAATAAATCCATGGTAAAGATTAACACCATAGATACCATTATTGCAGAGGAGAGGATTTTAGAGACAATATACTCTGATTCAATTTCTCAAAGTGAGGAACTTTGGCTGGTTATATCTTTTGACTATTTACATGAATGCTTTCATCTGCTTTGATGGACTTCTACATGTATAAGGAGTAACTTCTGACAAAAGATGGAACTAGAGGCTTTCTTACATGGCACAAAGTGCCAAACCCATTTAATCAGGCCATTTAATGTATATAATGGACTCTGTGTGAAGCACTTGCGACTGAATGGGATTGAAAACAATATTCGGAGGATGGATATGGTGTGTGAAAGAATATTAACATCCACATGGCATAAATAAAGTATCATGCATGGAGAATACTCCCCTCTCAAAATTTAATATTTGCTTCCCTCCTGCTTAAATCTTTCTTCTTAATTTAATTAAATACTTGCCAATGTAAGGTAATTTGAATGTAAAGTAAATAGGATACATCAAACTAAATTTTCAAGAAGTTCCCTCAGTTAACAATATGGGGTAATTTGTATGAATGCTGAAACCTTCATAAACTCTGCAAAAAAAGAATGCAATTAATTATATGGAAAAATTTCAAACATGTGCCAGCTTAAGCTACTTCCCAAAATCAAGCAAAGGGTCTGGTTTTGAAACTAAAATTCAGAACTTAGTAATTCCATATAACATAAAATGTGCTGGGTCATGACTCATGAAAAGAAAGCATAAAATGTTCATATTGGGACCTCAACAGTTCTTATTGTGTGTGATGCATTGCGTGTGAACGATTTCCTTCACAGGGAAGGCTGATATCATGCTAATTACAAAGGGAAATATACTGTGATGATATACAAAAGAAAAGAGGAAAGGATGAAAACAAAAAATATATAAACATCAAGAACCTTGGTCATGAATATGATTTGGTGGAACACCAGCCTGTGATCTCATTCGTGTCAATGCAGCTGCCGCCTCATCCAATGCACTGCTAACTGATGATGTCAATTGCCGTAGCACCTCTGGATCTGTAAATGCTTTGCCATCTGCTGCTACCCCTACAGACAAAATGCAATCTACTTTATTCATGGAAATAATAAAGAAGGCAGCTTCAAACAACAAATAATAAATGATCAACAAATTCACTCATGGCTAATAGTAGCATTATCAAATGCTTAACCTCACAATATACTCTCAGCAGAGTAGATGATAATATGGGTGTTTTTCTACTGGGGCTATATCCTCAAAAGGAGTCTAGTTGATAGTCAATTAATGGATATACCCAGGTACAAAAATGGATACTGACATCTGCAAAAAACTACATAGACATGGCTTCAACTTTTTAGCAATCTACTCCCCTTATCACTTCTTATTAAACCTTACTTGGTAAAAATCTAACTGACAGTCTAATGATCAAGTCAACCTATCCATAACTGAACAACTGTGGTGCAAAACAAAATGCTTACACTATGAAGCATATATGATCAACAGTTCTCTGACTGATCTTTTGGAAGGTACTTTTCAGAGTACAAAAACATTAGCATGATGGCCAGCATAAGTCTGTCAAAAATGACTTGTAATTGGCAGGTCTTTGATCAAATTTTTCAATGCTCTTTTGTTCAAAAAGAAATAAATGATTCTAAAAGCTGGCCCATATGCCAATAATTTCTATATCTACACACACAAACATAAATACAAACAGAAACAAAAACTGCAATACACACACACATACACACACACACACACACACACACACACACACACGCGCGCGCACGCGCGCACACACACACGCACACACACACAAAATTCCAGATTACACAAAAACAAGTGGTTAGAAGCTGCAGAATTAAGATATAAATCATCATCAGTACTGCATGACAGATGATAACAAGGCTACCTAAAGGTCCTACAAAAGATGGAAAATACAGCTAAACAATAACAACTGGCAGGACAGGGATGATGCTAAATAGAGTCATTCTAGCCAACACTATAATTCTTGTGTCATATCCAAGTTAGTTATAGACATAGGTATTTGACTAGAAGGAAATTCAATAAAATAAAAACAATCCAAGCTAAGACAGACAGTCTAAATTGAGAGTAATTTGTTTAAATCTTCTAAGTATAGTCTGGATCTTTGTGCAGATCCATCATTGCATACATGGATTGCATGCTTTCTAACCATGTTTAGATGAGGGGGTCATATAATGATGAAGATGAAGAAAGTACCAAAAGGTAAAAAGTGCAGTGTAGCAGAGGAAACAAAAGGAAGGGAAAACAATTAGAAAAGTGCCAAGAGACAGAAGACAGTTCAGCATCAAGATAGGATGGTCATACATGGGATAAAGAGATTCTCATAAATGAGAAGGTCAGAAGGGCTATTGGTCTTAGCAGGAATATGAAAGTCCAGTACAAAGACCGCAACCAAAAAAAGAGACATTTCTTCATCTTGATTTTATAACGACAAATCCAGTGGTACTATTGCGACTTTAAAATTAATCTACGACATATCCAAGAAATAAACGTTTCGACTCACACGAGAGTCATCATCAGTATTAAAAGGATGAATGAGGAAAATATCTTTTTTTGGTTGCGGTCTTTGTACTGAAGTTTATTTTAAAGCTGCGTTTTCCATCAACTAAATCAATATGAAAGTCCTAAAGACATGCCACATGACCAGATTTAACCATGTGGTCATGAATGGATACCCTGAAATTCCCTACTTTCTTTGCTATTCTCAAATGTTCTCTGCATCAAATAACATGATTACAAGGTGTTTTCCCATACTGCATAGCAAGGCAGCCATGATTCTTAAATTAGTAAATAACCGAGGAACAAATGGCTGCTAGAAAAATAGAGGATACATTCCTAGGGGGAGTAAATATGACTTCAAGCCTAAGCTTTGGGTAACACCCTCTAATAAGTCTTCATAGCAATAAGATGGAAATAGATATGTACATTACCATCTATACTTTCTTCTAACTGGTTGATGTAAAGTATAATAATGACAACAAAAATAATAATGGATATCAACAGATCCACATTACATGGCTTTTCTCTGCTGAAAGCCAAATACAAACATATTTACATGAACAAGATACATACAACACGCTCTGAAATTGAGGCGCGCGACCAAAAACTCACGTGAACAGAGTGGGGTGAGCGATTGAAAATTATTTGAGAACACGACATAGCGAAGTCTTTTTTTGAAAAATTGAACTCAACAGCGTTTCCCTTTCAGTTTTCTACACGCAAGCCATAGCCTAGAGCTTTAACTATCGTAAAGATTTCCTTTAATTATTTAGTTTGGAAAATATTACATGGCTTTAAAGGACCTACATTCGTTTTCGCTCTATACCCTTCAAGCATTGACCTTCAAATGGTAACGGGATTTGGCACTAATAGAAAAAATTGGCTCTGATTTCAAAACGATAAATGTACTTAATCAAAATAATGTTATCAGCCCATGTTAAATGTTTCAAATAGAAGTAACAAAATTCCACGTTGCCTTGTCTGCTAAAGTTCAAGTTTGGATTCAAAAAGGCCAAGTTCCTCAATTTCATCAATATCACTGTCTGACTCTGATCAATCGTCTGATAAGGGAGCATTGATTTATGTTGAAGTTTGAATGCCTGGAAGATTATTTATTTTCACTCGCCTTTTCAACTTGAGGAACGCATCGAGAGCTCTCTCAGTGATTTCTTCCCTCTCATCTTTACTCAAAAGAGAGTGATTTCCATATAGTATCAAGTGGTCATTGGGGGTACTGTGTGACATAGAGAGGCCTGTGTCAGAGAGTATGTTGCTCACGATGCTAAACGCTCTCTCAAGCTTTGAATTTGAGCATATGCAGGGTTTCAGTGATTTGAAAATGTAAACGGGAGTTTTAATGCTGTTCAGAAAAGTTAAAGACAAACGAGTGAAGAAAGCGTTAGCAAATGGAAACGAAGAAGCACCCCCGCCTTACCAACAAATAAGAAAATACAAACATGTGTCAGTCCACTAAAAATCAATATGTTTTGAAAAGGAGTTTCTCAAGTGGGCAAGCCTACTACTCAGCAATGGATCATAATGATTGTTGGATTCCTGATGTCCCTCTACACAAGGGAAATGTTTATTGCTGGGCACGTGATTAATCGCTCCCAAACGTAACCTTGGGCGCGTGCCTGAGTGCGCGCGCTATCGCTCGCCCTCCACTGAAACCCTTGATACAATAATGGAATACATTTTAACCTATTAAAACTTTGGCAAACAGTTTTAATCTCTAAAATGTCTTTGGATAGAGTTGGAAATTTGCTGTAGCAGATTCTTATATCCTCTGGCAAAGAACAGTCTTGCTGCAAGATCCTAGAAAGTCCATGTTTTGGATCATAAGTGATCATGCACTGCTTGACTACATCATACTGGTAAACTCTTTCTCTTCTAGAGCTAAGTATATTGGCTAGGGTATAGGACAATGGCACTGATAAGGAACTAAAGTTACTAAAGCATGGTTTATTCTAATAATGCAAAACATTCCAAGGACAACTAAATGTACTAATGAGAGTGCTCTGGTGGAAGTCAACAGAACAGAAGAACAAATCAGCCATGATAAGGAAATGCCAAATAACAACAGCGAAGATAGAAGAGCTAGAAGACAGAAGTAGAAGATTCTAGACAGTATTACCCAAAGGGCTGGGTGTTAAAAAACAAATAAACCCATACAGATAGTGGACTATAGAAATTATGTTGGTATGTGATCTCCAGTGCCAATCGGTTAAGAACTTAAAGAGTGAGAAAATGGTTCTTAATGGGAGCATGCCGATCATTGGTGAGTAAATATAGCAGAATCTAATAAAAGGAGAGGTTTGTTACTTACAGCTTCATGCCTAATGCATTGCCTAAAGATTGCAACAAGCATGAAACTGTAAGTAGCAACCTACACCATCATGCTGTGGCTATTAAGATATGCAAGTATTGAGGCTTTAAATTCACTCATGTGACATGAGCGCTTTATAAATCTCTTGAATCTATGGTAGAATTGATCATAATTACAATGGTAACAATAGACTGAAGGCCTTGATACCACCTTGAAAAACACTGGAAGTATATAATATCTTAGAAAATGATTCAAAAGAAATTTGATACTAAGTTTCACCAAACCTGCTACTTCCAACAATGCCTCTAGCCTGGCTTGAGTTTCAGGGGCAACAAGAGTCAGATTTGATAAATCACGATTCAAACTTTCTTCATCTGATAACAATAGTCTACAAGTGGATGCCAAGTCCTTCTTCTGACCAGATAGTAAATAATCAAGCTAGAAAGCCAAAAATCATTAAATGAAGACCAATGCATATTAGAAAATGGTTCCCATAAGTATTTAAAAGGCAGCATTCTGGTAAGAAAAGCACACACTAAGTTATAACTTATATCTAGCTTTATCTATGCATAATTGCTGGAAGGAGGGTGTGCGCAAAAGTAGAGATCCAGTTGTTGGAGCTTTGACACCAGTCAAAACCATTGATATACAAACACTCATGTAAAACAAAACCAGCTTGATAATTATGGACAAAAGGGGCTTGAGTTCCCTAGCATGTACTGCCAATATGTCTTTACACAAAAGTTTGACCAAGTTCTTATAAGTCAGACATAACATGCTTGTCACCTCTGTCTTCACTCAAAAACAGTCTTCTGGGGCAACTAAGGCTACTGTATGTCAGTCTGACTATAAACATAAGCTATATATAAGTAATAATTAGCACTATTGATAAATTAATAAAATTAGCCTAACCAAATATGAACTAATATAACTAAATAAGTTCATTGAACAGTACAAATTTGTTGCTTTTACTGTTGCAAAACATGTGCATTTGATAGCTGTTCAGAAATTGCATATATTGACTGAAACTCTGGCTTATTTATGAACAATTGCTCACAATTACATGGCCACAGCAAAATTTGGCTTCACTAAATTACGGAGAGCAAATTTTATATGCAATAGGTACAAAAAAATGGAAGCACTATACAATAAAACAAATGAGACAACAAATGAAAATGAGGCATAACAACGCCATCACTTAGAATACTAATATAATTACGAATTGCTACTCTTCATTTGCTTTTCTATATAAAAATGTGAGGCTTGAACTGAAAACTTGGTTCTATGATATGAAATTTCATACAATTATTATGGCATTGTGTCAATCAAAACTTATGCAATGTATTCAATAATTTGATACTTCACAGGACAAAATTTGATAAAACCAAACGGGATAATAAACTGTCCCAGAAAAGGCTTAATTGCGTCAATACATTCAACGCTAGATATAAGTATTGTCATGATATGCTTGAACATAATGACATGCCACAGAGCTCAACTGGCAATTAGGCTGTGCAGTGCCCTCCAGAAATTTCTAAATAAACAGGAAGGATCTAAATACAACTTCGTAGTTGAAAAATCATTATACCCCAGATTTTTCCCCTTCATCATCACTCAAATCATCACTTTCCTCCGAAGAGCTAGAAATACTTGGGCTGTTCGCGGAGATCTGCGCCATGTTCCTGAGCTGAGAACTCAGACGACTCAATGCAAGCTTGCTTTTTAAATTCTCGTCCTGCTCTGACTCATCCATAATGGATACTTGGGCGTGAGACTCTTCAGTGAACAAAGTAACACCCTATATTCGCAATTATCTATATACGTTTCTATTTATTACAATATCTTCAAGATCACGACTGTGGCATAGGTACTCCATCGTCTTGGCTTCTTAGCAGATAGTGTAAATGGTGATTCCAAACGCGGGACAACGCGAGAATACCCTCATATTCGCAGGTATCATGGTTTAGACACAACACCACTTTACGAACTCAACTACTGAAATATCTCTGTCCCACTCCCCCTGCACAGCAATGGTCTTTTAGAAATGTAATAAAATGAGGGTCGTTTACGGGGGGGGGGGGGTTACACATCTATTCCCCTGTTCCACTCACTGAGATAATCTTCATGCTCCCCGGAGATTTCTAGGCATTTTTAGACTGATGGTCTATAGTTAACTTCTCCGTATTATGGAGTTTTAGCAAATGACAGAAGGGTACAATGACAAGAAATAGGTTAACTTTTAATATACATTCAAGGAACTACTTTGAAATAACAAGACACCAAAAAAATTGTTTCTAAATTGTATTGCGGGAATTACTCTTAGAACGGAGAGCTTTTAGGGATACCTAATTAACATAATTGACAATTGAGCATCGTTGTCGTACTTCTGTGGAATTAGAGGCCTCATTAGAGGCAAAAGGATAGGAATCCCATGGCATAAAATCACTTAAGTGTGAAATAATGAACATGAAATTTTGGAAACTTTTTCGGGATTAAGGACATGAAAAATAGTAAACCCCGTCAAATGAAAGGTCATATACCGTTTCACTAAGGCAAGCACATTTACACAACATCATGAAACCATGAGAAGGAGACAACATCTAATCATATTGCAGTAAATTCTTGGTCAGATTTCTAACCATGGTGCCCCATTCAGATGCCTCGTCATCAGCTTTGCTCCAGAAAATTTTTTGGAATCACATCTTTTCAATGATAAGGAAACGACCTGTTTAAGCATAGAGATGTACCCATTTTTGATAGAAAATGACCGATGGTTTCATTGGTATAGGTGTGAGAAAATTCAGTAACTTTTCTTGCAATTTTGGACGAACTAGCTTTCCACAGCTTCAAAATACTAGGGGGGACGAGCGTATTTACGAGCTTATGCAAACCCTTGGCTCTTCTTCTGCATGGTAGCTATTGGGAGGAGGTGAAGTAAGATCAAAGGAAAATCGGGACTGACTTTGGGTGTGATGCAACGGTGTATTTGCAGCCCTTCCCAGAATTAGTCAAAAATGAGAAACAACTCAAATTAAGCTACTTTGGTGATAGAGAGCCATACTTGCTAAGTATCACGGTTTCCAACCAAATTGTTGACTACAAAGCAGTTTTTTCGTTAATAAGATTTGTAAGCATTGCCTCAAGTTATCTTTGGTAGAAAGACTAATATCTGAGCTACAATATGCCCATACTCTGCTCTCTAGCACGTCATCGTTTCAGTCTTTTCACACGTCTGGGACTTGTTGAAATCCTGCATCAAGCGAAGCATGCAAAAAGAACCATACAGGTCTGTCTTACGCTGATGGAGTAACATATACTTCGATTGCACTTCAATTCAACTTTCCGATTTTGAAGTTCGACAAGATAACTTGTAAAATTCCTTGAAAAATGCTCCTAGGAAAACATTCTCTGATCCCTGGACATATCAAAGTTCCTTTGTTCCCTTTTAATTTTGGCCACGTTCCCTTGTACCTGGATATATTTTGCATATTCCCTTGTTCCCTCGAAACTCCTAAACGACCCTCTAAAGTGGGAGAAAAATAAGACTGCCCTATTTAAATCTGTCCAGTCAAGGTTATGTATGTTAATTCAAGTGCGTTGGGATCAAAGATTAGAGCCTGGAAAATCTGATGATAAGAAGATTCATTGCAGGACGCCCGTCTGTATCGACAAAGCTGGTAAAACATTTAGTCAAAAGAGACAAGGTAAAGTAAGAATGATGTAAAGAATTGAAACTAGACATTGAGATTTTTCTGAAATAATCGAATTAAAAAGAAGTACAGTGCAGTTTTATCATCATTTTAAGAATTTTTTTATGAAAAGTGATTCCTGTTCTGCATTTATAGAGTAAGAAATCTTTTAAGTTCTTGGCTACTCCAGCTACAATTTCATCTTATGCAGGTTCATTAACATGAACCATTCTTTCTTCTTATGTTATTGTTGCTCACAGGAGCTAGGGGTGATTCTGGCAGGGTAATCTGTAAGGGGGACAATGGTGTGCGCCCCAGGATCGATATAAAAACTCACTTTATGTTGGCAAAGCAACAGTTATGCTCATAGCTAATTCCAATCTAATATCTTCAAGGAACTTTGTGAACTTTACATTTGCAAGATTATCAGCATTGTATATTGCCATGAAGCATGTACAAGGCCCTGTGAGAATCAGAAATGCTGAAGGGCTACCCTCCTCTAATATCTACAATTGCTATGAAATGAAATATCTTATCTGAAAATTGTGACTTGCTTTGAAAGTGTCGCCATAAGGTGCCACTATGGTTAGAGGCGGAGAGGAAAGTTTTGACTTCTAGGTTAGACCGGTAGCTGGAAAATCCATTTCCTGGTGTTTATTTTCACCAGATAGTTTTTGTATCAGGTAAATTATCTGGTATAACTTTCATTCTTCCATACCAATCTAGCCAGACACAATGGTTTTGTCTTTCCTCTAGCGTTATCCAGATGATCTGAAAGCCTTGCTCGCTCATACAATTGATGAAAATATGGGATGCGTGAAAAACCTAAATTCTTTGTGACTTTATGAAATATCCACATCGTCTCTAATGATATACTTTAGTTTCCTGGCAATTTTTGAGAGTCTCTAAAGAACTGACAGAATGTTAAAGTATACCATTTGCAATTTTTATGGCTTTGTGCCACTACCTGCATTGTGTTTTTGTCTTCTAGCAAAATTAAGCATTCTATTCAACCGTCATCACCAGTATATCATTTAAAGCTACTCTTGTATAGAGATAATAGCCTAGACAAAGAGGTTACTAGAACTGAGAGAATTTTGCTTAGGATTAAAGCAGTGGTGCCCAGACTTTTCAAATTATTTTACTCATCTGCCTTCCCGCAGCATACTTTTTGGAATCAATGTCCAATGGAGGAGTAAATACAGGTGATTCTAAGTATACTTTCACGGAAAACAGATAGAAATAGTGATACACGTTAACAAAGGGAGGAGTTGAATAAGCTATGGCAACCTCTCGCAGTCCCTTGAAACCCTTTGCAGGTCCCCAAGAGACCGAGGACCCAAGTTTGGTAAGCACTGGGCTAAAGCACTCTAGGGGGTTCTGGATCCTCACTGCTAATTTTTACAAACGCTCGTGGTCAGAGCTCTAACTTTGTTGCTTTACATTAAAAGGACCGCTAACATTCAATTTAAGTTACATCCAGTGTTACTAAGAAAGTATATATAACATAAACATCTCAGAGGGATCTACAATTGATTTAAAGTGGTAGCCATGCAGCACCTTATAAGGGCGCATTAGAAGGAAGACTGGCATCTTTTCGTATTTTCATGCAAGTTGCAAATTATCTTCACTCTTATCAAATTGAATACATTCTTCAGTAGAAGACATGGCTAGTCTCGAATAAACAAACGCTCTAGCTATATCTCTTTTCACATTAACTTCAACCAGAGCAAAATTTTCTACACATTGAATAATGTCATGAAACCTAGAAGAATTCATTTTGAACGAAGCCGACGGGAAAGCTCCTATTGTCCGATCTGGCTACTACTACCTGTGTTGCATATATACCGTATGTAATATGTAATATTTATTTTGACATGTCAGACAAGTAATGACGGGTTTATAAAAATTTAATATACAAGTCGTAAAAATCAAAGCAATAAATCAAAATCATAAGGTCGGATGTAAAATGACGAAAAAGACCCTACATGTATAACGTCGGTAAAATTTGAACTATTCTGACCGCTCTTCCTCCCAATCGAACAACATCCTCGAAAGATGAACCCCCTCATTTCTGATGATAAACGACATCGAGCATGGGTATACCCTTCCCCAACATCACACAAATAATGTGAATGAATAGAAACCAACCTGAATTTCAGTTTTATATTGCTTATAATTGAAGAACTGCCACATATTATGTTATTATAACATCAACGTGATTGCTATAGATGATCGTTCATAGTCACTGAAGGGAAAAATTCTTACTGAATACACGTAGTTTACACAGGAAAGTGTTTTATAAGATAGTAGTGCTCGCCTGCTCATAAGTTAAGACAGTTTAATGGTGGATTCTGAGGACCTAATTAAATGGACAGTTCATGTGCATTTAAAGTTTGATATTCACTTTGATGGTTATAAGGAGAGACTGATCTTTCTGAGGACGAGGGCAGGGTCGTAGGGTCTAGAAACCCTGGGTAGCTCCGAGCTTGTACCGTACGGACAGCAGATCAATTCAATTCAACTGATTATACGGAACAATGGACACGTTCCACCAAAATGTGCCTGCTGATGTAGGTCGACCCCGGTTAAAGAAAAGACGAAGGAAACGAGTTTTAAATTCATGATTCTTGTGTGATTGATTTCTACATGCATTGATTTTTAACCCAAATATGACGTTTTCTTGTTGGCAATAGCGCACGAGAGCGGCTACAGCTTTGCTGCTCATAAACAGTTATGGATATTGATACGAATCAAATCATCGTTCATAGCCATGACAGTGGCCCTGACAGAACTGCAGTACCCTCCCTCGTGCCAATGGAAGACAATATATTGGTATCTTCTTTGGAACAAGATGATGACTTGGGAAAAATGGCTCCTGAAGGTGTGCAGGAGACAGTCAGTGAAGAGGTTTTTGCAACATACAAAGCCACCAGGTTACCTGTACATGCCGTAAAACATCCAGGGCAAATTGTAGAGGCAGGGTCGTTGGCGGCCCAAAGTTTACCTGATGCAACATATAATTTAGTATCGTCCCTGCCGAAGGATACAATAGCAGAAGGAAAACTCAGTGATCTCCAACTTGAAGGAATTGTATTTGCCTGTCAAAGGCATTTAAAAATTCTACCAAATGGAAGTAGGGCTGGCTTTTTTATTGGAGATGGAGCTGGAGTTGGAAAGGGCCGGCAGATTGCTGGAATAATATTAGATAATTTTACTCGAGGCAGATGCAAAAGCATATGGTTTAGTATTTCATCTGATTTGAGAATTGATGCACAGAGGGATCTAAATGATATTGGATGTTACATAAAGGTGATTGATGGCTGTCATGAGTTGGATAAAGAAACTAAGATTTTTGGCTTAAGTAGAGATTTTACAGAGGGTGTGGTATTTTGTACATATGCCACATTAGTATCTTCAGCACAGAAGGGAATAGACAATGAAAAGCATAGTCGTTTGAAGCAATTGATTGATTGGTGTGGTGGCAGTGATTTTGATGGCTGTTTGATTTTTGATGAATGCCATAAAGCAAAGCACTTCATCCCTGGAAAAGAAAAGTCTAATACTAAGGTAGCCATGGCTGTCATTGATATACAGAGATTGTTACCTAAAGCCCGTGTTTTGTACTGTAGTGCTACAGGTGTAACTGATGTAAAGAATATGGCCTATATGGAAAGATTGGGACTATGGGGGAATGGAACTCCATTTAGGGACTTCAATACTTTTGTAGAGAACATAACAAGACGTGGGTTAGGGACACTTGAAATGCTGGCAATGGACATGAAGGCAGCAGGGATGTACATATCAAGAGGTCTTTCATACCAACAGACAGAATCAAGAAATGTTAATGTAGATTTGACAGAAAGTCAAATTAAAACTTGGGATAAAGCAGTTCATGTTTGGAATGAATTGAGAAGATCCCTCACAATTGCAATTGAAAGAACAAAGTCAAATAGATCTCAATTGTGGCGACTCTTCTGGGCTACACATCAAAGATTCTTCAAACAGCTTTGTATCAGCATGAAAGTACCAAAAATTATCAATGAAACTAAGGAAGCCTTGAGAGATGGTTATTGTGTTGTTATTGGCCTTCAGACAACTGGAGAATCTAGCTTAGTGCATGAAATGGCTGAAAATACTAGTGCCGTCAGTGGTTTTTTATCTTTATCTGGAGAAATTATGAAACGATTTATCAGTCAACATTTCCCTACAGGTATCAAGCTTAGAACAGATACAGTTCAAGAAGATCCTTGGTGTGCAAAAGCCAAAGAAATGCTAATAGATTTTGTAAATCAAATGACTCTACCTAGTACTCCGTTAGATGAGATTATTGATAAACTTGGTGGCCCAAGTAAAGTTGCTGAAATGACTGGTAGATCTAATCGTATTGTTTGCTTACGTCCTGGTTCAAAACCTCAGTATCAGAGTAGAATCTCTAGTGTTGGAAGTGTTGAAAGTCTTAATATTGACGAGAGAAATAGTTTCATGTCTGGAAATAAGCTTGTTGCTATAATATCAGATGCAGCTAGCACTGGGATCTCTCTTCATGCTGATATGAGAGCAGCAAACCAAAAACGTAGAGTTCATATAACATTAGAATTGCCGTGGAGTGCTGATAAAGCAGTTCAACAGTTGGGCAGGTCCCATAGATCAAATCAGACTAGTGGGCCAATTTATAAGTTGATTACAACTAATCTTGGAGGAGAGAAACGTTTTGCTTCAGCTGTTTCTAAAAGATTGCAGTCGCTTGGTGCATTAACAAAAGGTGACAGAAGGGCAGCAACATCTGCTGATTTATCTCAATTTAACTTTGATAGTGCTTATGGAAAACTAGCACTAAAATCCATGTACACTAATATTATACAACATTCCTTTCCCAGTGGAGTTTCATTTGTTGATGTCATTGAAGGTGCTGAAACAGGCAAGAGTTATTCACTTGAAAGCTTTCAGATAATTATGAGAGAATGTCTAGTTAAAATGGATGTAGTTGACTCAAGTTTGCTTGGTACATCTTTGAGTAAGATTGAGTCACAAAGTGTTACAAAATTTTTGAACAGAATCCTAGGGCTCTCTGTTGAAATGCAAAATTTGATTTTTTCATATTTTTTTGAGAGCATGAAGTCTCTAATATCAAGAGCTAAAAGAGATGGGCGTTACTGTGAAGGTGTAGTTGATGTAAGAGGCAGGTCAATAAAGCTTTTGAGAGAGCCTGTTGTTGTCTTTGCCAATGCACAACATTCAACCAGTGTAACAAAACATGCCACATTGTGTATTGATCGAGGAATCAGTTGGAGTAGTGCAATGGAATTATATGCTAATCACATTGGAGTAGATGATGGATTTTATCGCTCAAAAAGATCACAGAAAGGAAAGAATCTGTACCTCCTAGCCTCAGAAAAAGAGAATGCACCAGGTCTCTATATAATTTATAGGCCAAATACTGGGATTTCTCCATTTGAAGAAAGTAAATCTGATCTTCTGCAAAAGTATGATAGGATTGAACCGAGTGAAGCGGAAGAAGGATGGAAAGAGCAGTTTATAAATACAGAAAATGACTGTGTACATGGAAAGTATTGCAAATCTAGACCTACGTGTTCTGTGGGATGTAGAATCACTCATCTCCACCTCCTTTGCGGTGGCATTATTTCACTTCTGAGCATTCTTGAAATGGCTGTAAATCGTTGTGCAGATGGACTGAGGTTAATACGAGAGAATAGAATGTTACGTGTAGTGCGTGTTGAATTAGATAATGGTAAAATGCTTGTAGGCTTAAAGTACCCTGAACCCCTGATATGTGAAGTGTCATCACTCCTAAGTGAGCTTAAGGCAAATGTAGATGGTGAAGTTCAGAACCCAATTGTTATTGAGGAGGAAACTCCAGTAATTCCGACTTTGAAAGTTAAAGCGATTACCCCCCCTGTTACACTCAAGCGCTTTTTCAAAGTTGAGAGAGCGGAAGAAGCTAAGAAGATACGGGAGATTACAGTGGTACAGACTTCTCAAAACGAAAGTGGCTCGGTGTTTGAAAAGTGTGCATTACAATCAAGTGAAGGAAGAAGAGGTCAAAGTGCCGCATTAAAAAGGAGTGAAAATGCTATTGTAAGCTGTTATGTAAAAGCCGGTTCCTTTTCAAGTATGAACCCTGGTCTTTATAAGGGTAAAGAGATGAAAAGAAGAGCATCAAGCACGGACATCAAAGAGCGCCTGCACAAAAGAACCAAGCAATCAAATCTAAAGGACTGCTTCAATGCAAAGCAAACTGAAAAGAAAGAACAATCTAAATGTCCAATCTGCCGTAAAGAGTTTGATGACAAAATAGGCAATCAGGAAATAAATGAACACATAGACCAGTGTCTAATTAAATAACATTTTGTACACATTATCTAACTATATCGCTACCTGGCTAATTTATTAACTCTATATCTTATTGATGAGGATTGCTCAATGCAATATTGTTTACTTGCAATACTAATGGAGACTTGATTAAATGAGCCCCTTGCATTTTATGAGATTAATTGATATCACGCTAGGATATGAACCCAGTAGGAAATGAAAGGTTACAGCTGATGCTCGATGTTGTGAGACGCAGGGGAGGGCGGAGTTTTCTCTTGTCGATGTTGTTACACGGATTTCTCGTAATTTTTCCAAATTACTGTAGCGACAGGTAGCAAGAATTTGTCATTTACTAGTAACTATGAACGACCTTGCATCTTTTTAGGCCCGGAAATATCGTATACCCGAAGTAATGTGGAGGAAAATACAAATATTTATCCATTAGTAATAGCATTGTTGTACTTCTCTTATTCTAGTCTCGTGTGCTTTAGAGTTGACAGTTTCGTATTCGGTTCTAATTTGAATCTTTTCAATTTCGGTCTTAAAGTCGAAGAGCGTCAGAAGATCATCTATAAAGACTGAGTAGCTTGTATTGGCTTTTCTAATTTAGGGCTGCTCTCTATTTAGTCTCGCTCTATTTTAGACCCCCTCAAGAAGATCGAAAATTTAAGTGAAGGCTTAGCTTGGTTTCCAACTACAATTCTTTCTTCTTTTATTTACATATGATATACGAACAACTTTCTCCCTTCCAGTTTTTTGTCATTGTTTTGAACCCTTTTATATTTTGAGCCGATATTATACTATCTGACTGAGTGTTCCAAGGAATACTACCTCTAGATGATAGGGAGCTTTGTCCATACGAGGATGTTTTTACTTTCGGTATCTGGAGGGGAGTTTTTATTCTTAAATCATAGCTTATTTCTTTAGTTGTACAGAGCGCTGTCGAGATAGCGGGGGTAATATAATTGGTACATTCATATATTTCAACCATTCATCCATATTTTTACTTTAACTACTTTTAACATGAGAGACCCCTTGAAAATCAGCCACGGCTGAAGGGCTACCTCTCTGTACTTTTATAAATGAAATAAAATTAGATTTTGCAGGTTACTACAATGGATCGTTATTTCTTCCGATTTTACAAGTAGTTCTTCAAATGTAAATGTATAGTCACTGTCGAGAACTCTCAAGGCGCGCTTGTGCAACTGGTTTATTCTATTGCTGCTTTACCACAAAACATCCATATCAGTGGACAATAGTTGATAGTTGGCCTTATTAAAGTCTTGTAAAGCACATAGGCTTTGTGTTTATGTAGGTACCCAGCAATTCGAGAGAACGCCTTTACTTTTAAGTTTGCCGTTTTACAAATAGATTCCACATGACTCTGAAATTGCAACTTTGAGTCAATTGTTACTCTAAGAAGTTTAACCTAGTCAATTGTCTTTATAGATATACCATTTATTTCAAGACTCAATTTTTTACCTTTTTCAAGGCCCATAAAGATCACCTAAAATTTCACTTGATTTGCTGCCATTTGGTTGTATTTGAAGAACTCTACGGCATTATTTACATCTCCTTTGAGCAATCTTAATATGGTTTCTATACTATCATCAAATGCGTAGATAGTATTATCACCGTCGAAGTTGCAAACTTCTGAATTATCGATCACGTAAATGAAATTGCTAATAAATGCATTAAATAGCAAAAGGCCCAAGAACGGAGCCCTGTGGGACACCTAGACTTTACTTGTTGCCAGTTACAATAAGTTCCATTTACTTCAACCCTCTGTAGTCTATTTGTGAAGTAGCTATGCATTAAATTCAAACTTTCCAGAACGAAACCGTACGCGTCAAGCTTAGCTAACAGTAGATCATGGGAAATGCAGTCATAGGCTTTTGACAGATCCATCAGTACCATCTCAACCTTGCTTGACCTGCCAAATATCTTGCGACATTGCTCAATAACTCTGAATAGAGCATCTTGGAGCTGTAGCCTTCGCTGAATCCACACAGGAATTAAGACAGTTTTGGATTAATGAATGACGTGATTTGCTTCGACATCAACCTTTCAAAAACTTTGGATATTACTGATAAAACGTTTCTGCTGTCTTAAAGACAGGTGACAGATCAGCTTTTTTACGGCTTTTTCTAGAAACAAACAGCTTTCAATCATAGAGTTGGCAATTTTGGATCTTCTCCAAAACATAAAGCTGATACTTTTTTCAAAATTATTGTGGGAATGCTGCTGCTAACAGACTTTGAGCCATCAAGTCGATTGATTTCGTCCCAAACCTCTTGCACCATATTTGCAAAAGCTAAATTGATGATTAGGTTTAACTGACTGTTTTATTTTGATAACGCTTGGATGTATCTTATACTGTTCATGGATGTTGTCATTGATAATAGGCTTGTCAATATCTAATGTATCTGTTATAGTTGTGAAGTACATTAGGAACAAAACATTTCGTCAGATAAATGCTCGACGGATAAATTTCGTCGAAAAAATGTCAGACAGCTTTTCAGAATGTCGTCGTAACAAAATGTCGTCGTGGATTTTCAACACATCAAAGATGACGACATAATACGAATATTCTAAGTGCCAGAACGATTAATACTCAGTCCCGTAGGTATCGGTTTAGTGCGAAGTTTGAGTACTAAATAGGAATTAGGCTCAACCCAACCAGCCTCCCCCCGACACCTCGCTCTCACAGAACAGCTTTTCAGCAAAATTCAATGAAAAACAGGATATATTCTGAGTTTACATGAATGTAAATTACAAGGGTTGCGTTTGGCACTTTAAGAGTCTCCACTCTATATGATACGAATGTTTCAGAAGAGCACAATCAAAAGTATTCGTTTAAATAAAGGTATAAGAATATTGTAATTCTTTAATCTGGAGGCCCCCTCTATAAACTTTAATTTGGCCTTTGTGTTCAGTTCTGTTGTATCTTGTAGACAGAGGCGACGAGGATGCAATTTTACGAACACGGAGCATAAGAACTAATTCTAATTACGAACAAAACGTGATATCTTCAAATAAGAGTCTGGAGATTAGTGAATATATATTACAAGTCCAAATCAGTAAATAAATCTTCTGGTGGGAATTCCTTGATGAAAGCCTCTTCCAAAACAGACACCTAAGATGATTTTACTATCATTTCTTCGTTGTTCGTTAAATGATCGTAGAGGCCAATAACCCACCTTGCATGAATAGGCATCACG